>BLKR01005197.1:0-86736 GCA_011170035.1 Teleogryllus occipitalis
ATATCTTAGCATTGTATATAAATATAATAAATAAAGGGCAAAAAAGTCACAAAAAAGGCATTTATGCAAAAATAGGCATTTATGCTAAAATAAGCAAAAATAAGCATTATAAAACTTCGTCATATGTCATCATTTGTCATGATTCGTGGACATATTTTATCAGCCTTTAAATAAGTTCTCTAGAAAAAAATAGGCATTTCCCTAAACATCCGATGTCTAGTTTATTATATATTGATGCTATATGACACGACGGCCTGATTTTATGGGGTTTTTAACTCCCAACCCATGTCTGGAAGCACTTGTTCTTGTTTTGGGAACTGGACAACGGCGTATTTTTGCCTCCTTTCAAGGTCACCGTGAGTGGCATGTCGAGATAGCAGAGGAGGAGGTGGGCTCACGTCATAAGCTGCAGCAACTTTCCTGTTTCTGTGTTAGCTTCCTTTCTGTGTTCCGCTTGGCCTTTGCCTCTTCTGACCTGTTTTCTTCTGTGTGGGTGTTTAATGTTAATTGCCTTACCGTTTCCACCAGAGAAGCTGGGGATTGGGAAAGTGCAATAGAAGTTTGGGTGTTTGACGGGTTATTTTATTAAGGGGAGTAAGTTTGAAATGTTTAGAGGGGGGAATCGAAAGGTTATTGTACTATATGTATAAGGGTTGGATGAATAATGCAAGATATAATTTTGGAGAGTAATTTGAAGAATTTTGTTTGAGGATTAGATGGGCTATTTTGTTGAGAGTTTTTGTTCTGCTTTATTTAATTTTGAAGAATATGCGGTTTAGCGTGTTTTGTCAGTCATTAGGTGAGTGTTTAGTTAGTCTGGCGTCTGTTGTGAAGTGGGAGGAGGCGGGTGTTTGAGAATATCAAGAGGATGTTTTTGTGGGAGGGTATTAGTGTAGAGTTGAGATGATGTATGTGAGGTTGTGGGAGATAAGAAAAGATGGGATTAGTTGTGAAATATTTAACTGTCCTATGGGATTTTTCGAGGATATGTTGCAGGAGAATGATATTATGTTGAGTTTTGAAGTGGGCGAGGTTTGTAAGAAAGGGTGGATTGAAAATGAGCTTGATGATACTATTTTCTATTACGTTAAGTCTGTGGAGGTTGATAAGGTTAGTTGTTGGCCAGGTCGGAGAGCCGTAGGTAATGATGGGTGTGATGTAAGTATAGCAAAGGAAGATTTTAGTTTTTGATGATAAGAGAGGATGAGAAAGAAGGGGTTGCAAGATGTTGATACGATGAGCTTTGGAAGATGAGTTCAGAAGATGTGGTGTCCAGGATAGTTTTTGGTTCAAAGTAAGGCGTAAATATTTAATTTCTTGGGACCATAGGATTTCTTAGTTGTTAATTTGAATAGGAGAGTAATATTAAGGGGAAAGTCGATACGTGAAAATAATGCTTTGGCATTTGGAGGGGTTAATTTTGATAGAGTTTTCTAAAAACCAAATAGAAAGAGATGTAACGTCTTTTGAAGGCTATTGTGGACGTTATAAGCAGAACGGTTAGTGGAGAAGGGCGAGATCATCAGCATAGAGGAATTCTTTGGTACTAGGGAAGCGGGGGACGTTGTTTAGGTACATAGAGAAGAGACTTGGGGAAAGAACGGCGCCTTGGAAAACTGCTGTGATTGGATGGGGTATGGATTTGTCAGTTAAGTATTTGATATGAAAAGATCTATTTTAGAGGTAGCTAGTAAGGAGGTTTACTGCGAAAGTTGGTAAGTAGCGTTTGAGTTTCAAGAGTAGAATGGCGTGGTTAACAGAGTCGAAGGCGAAGGAAAGGTCAGTGAAGAGGGCCGGGGATTGTTAAAGTTTAATTTCAGAAGCTATGTTAATTGCAAAGTGGAGGGCTTGAAGTGGGACGTAGTGTAGTGAAGTGAGCCGGTATCCAAATTGGGAGGGGTAGAAGTGCGGTTTTAGAAGAAGTGTCATGAAAGATAAGATGTTTTCGAACGTTCAGGAGTATATAAGGGCGAGAGCGCGTAGTGTGTGTCGGTTTGAGCGTCTTTAATAGTTGGTGTAGTCTGTTGGGGTGGTCGTTTGAGCCTATGATTGGTGCGGCCAGTTTTGTCTGTTTCGTGGTTGTGTTGTCTTCTTATGAGTTCTAGTTTTAGGTTGATGTAAATAGTTTTGTGCAATAGAACAGTCTTTGAGTTTTTCGTTTGTTGCATATTGCTTGTAATATGTCAGGGGATAGAGTGGGATAAGATGGTTTGTATGTTGTGAGGGAAAGGACTTTCTGATGTGATAATTCAGGTGAGTAATTCTGGCGTCTATTTAATTTTGGTAGAGAGAGTTGGAGGGTCCTGTCGGTGGTAGGGATGTTAAGAATATATGTTAGGGTAGGAACTTTTCCACTGTGTGGAAAAGATGATTTGGTAAGTGGTCGGAGAAGAGTTCATAGTGAACGTATGGAATTGTAACTGAAATGTTGGTCGCGTGGAAGATGTCAAAAAGGTCATTAGATGTGTCATTGATAAGGTGTGTGGGTACAGCGGGGTAAGTAGGATAATTTGTGGGCGATTGTCTATATAGTCTTGTAGTATTTGTTCGGAGTAGTAGTTTATCATACAACCCCAAAGTCTGTTTTTTCAATTTAGGTCTCCCGATAAGATAGTCGGTGTTGAAGAGAAGAGTGAGGTGAGGTCTGTAGGGGCTAGTTGTGTTTGTGGGAGTTTGTAGGCAAAGCTGCTGTTAAGGTTGGAACGGGGTGAATATATTGGAATGGCTGTAGCTTCTATTGTTGGATTGAGTGGTACGTTTATTTTAGAATGAGGAATGGTGTTGCGTATTAGGATGGCAGTGTCTTCTGCTCCACTGGTTAGACGGTCGAAACAATAGATAATATAGTTTGGGATGGAAAAGGGAAAGTACAGTTTAAGGCGGGTTTCTTGAATGAGAAGGATACCAATAGAATAGTTAGAGAGGAATTGCATTAGCGAAGGTTTTTTGAAGGAGAGACCGCCATTGGTATTCCAGGAAGAAAGATAGATGGAGTGAGAAGAAGAGTACATATTAAGAACAGTTCACAGATTTAAACAGTTATTAATTTGGTGATTGTATCCTGGAGAGATTTTAAAATTTGGATGATTCTTTGATAGTTTGGATGAGTTTTGGTATATTGCGTATTTTAAATTGAGTGAAGCGGTCTTTTATGTCAGGGAGGCTATTTATGGTCTCAATAGGTGTTCGAGTTTGGTTATTGTTGGTTGTGTCAGCATAAGAGCGATCAGATAGTAGAGGGAATTGCATTGTTATTAGTTTGGAGATTGGTGTTGGATTGTTGTTGGAGGGGCTGACGAAATGCTTGGATTTTATTTAGGTTGGCTGTCTTTGTTCTTGTAAAGTGTGAAGAACAGGACAGGTCGGTGAGTTATCTGGGTGATCTTTAGTGCAGTTTATGTGTAGTTTGAATTTGCAAGGTGAACAAGGGGACACGTTTCAGTGGAGTGTGCTTGGGCACAGTAGCAGTAGGTTGGTGAGCGGCGGCAGTAGGCTTTTGTGCCGTACTGTTGGCAATCGTTACACCTGGGAATTCTGTTTGAAGTGCTC
This sequence comes from Teleogryllus occipitalis, assembly GCA_011170035.1. NCBI lineage: Eukaryota > Metazoa > Arthropoda > Insecta > Orthoptera > Gryllidae > Teleogryllus > Teleogryllus occipitalis. Next base: position 3,550 of record BLKR01005197.1, read on the forward strand.
TAAGTGTCTATTGTAACACGGTGCAGGGCAAGGTATCGTAGGTTGGTCTTAATTAGTGGGATATCTTGTCTTGGTACTTCTATTATGTACAGTCTTCAGTTTGTTATAGTCTTGTCATCATTGAATTTCATCATTTCAGTCGCATGGAAGCTGTTAACATTTTGTCCTTTAATCTCTTGTATCAAGTCAGTCGGGTTTAATTTTGGGGATGTCCTCGAAGTAGCAGCTTATCTCTAGTCACAGGGGCCACCCTAAGATAATGGTGGGGCAGAAAAGAAGAGAAGTCTCAGTGATTCGTAAGTCTTAAGTTCATGTAGGCGGCTAGTTAGTCTTTGGTGAGCCAGATTGATCGTGGGGAGACGATTATATTATCACGTGTGTATCTAGCGTGGATTAGTTCAGTTGTGCATTTCTGTAGTTCTTTGATTAGGTCTTTACCGTCTAGCATATCGGAGAACGAAATGTAGATTGTTCCAATTCTTGGTATAGATCCTGGTTAGGAGGTTTGGTTTCTGGTTGATGAGGTCAAAGTTTCTTGTACTAAAGTGGATTGTGTTAAGGTTTCTTGGGAGGAAGAGGATTGATCCATTGGGGTTTCTCCATTGATGATTTCTAGTTCTTTAGTGGCTAAAGAAGAGAAGGAGTTGCTGGTGGTGATATAGGATTGCAGGTTTCGAGAAGTTAGCACACAATATTGCGGGAAAACTACTATAATTTTCTAAAAAGTGTACATGACCTTATTAAAAGAACTGATTATGAGCAACAAATTTCATTTTAAGAAAAAATACCTATCTTTAATTTTGTAGTCGTGAGAGGACGTCGGAAATAATTTAATATTTTGAAATTTGGGAAAATTCAGAGTTAACCGTAAAAGTCGGACCTATGCCACTTTTATAAGTGTATTTTACTCTATTGTTACAAGAAATTTAACGACACAAATTTGTAGCCGTTTTTAGAAAATTTTGAAAATGTCCGAGGGGGTTTATGTAAAGTACCCCCAAATTTTAAAGAATGTTTTTCAAAATTTCAAAGCTTCAACTAGAGCCAGATGGACAGGCGTTTCTTCAATTTCGAACAGATCGTGAGCTGTTTACTAACGTCTGTTTAGGCATTAGTAGTGTTCACAGACGGCCGGACAGACGTTTTGCTTTCAATTGGTTTTTGGCAGCAAGGAACATTAAAACAGGGATTCTGGCTACACCACGTGTTAGAGGACTTTTTCTCTTAGTTTAGCAACTGGATTTATCCATTTTTTTATCATGGCAATTTTTTGTCGAAAATCCGCCGTTTTTCGCGGAGCATTACATAACTTTCTGTATACTACGTATTTTACTTTGTATATTACTCTCTATATACCTACGTATACGAGAAAGTAAAAATTATGGTAAAAACTATTGCATTCTTCATATACGTAAAAAAATTTAAAAAATGGTGTCGTTTATGTGAAAATAATTGTTTAAAATTTAAAAATTATATATATATATATATATATATATATATATATATATATATATATATATATATACACGTACGGGTTATTTATATACGTACGGGTTATATATATATATATATATTGTAACACACCCACCTACCTACTTTACCCACTTTACCACACGTGGTGGGTCGTGATAGCATGAATGCTCGTGAAGCGAGCTTAAAATTCTCAGGAAGCAGGATCTTTCGGGTATGAGAAAGGTCTGAACCCTTAACACAATGAATCAAATAAAATATGAATAATATGAACATATATTCAATGAGAAAATTTACAGTGACGCAATTTCACAATAGGTTATTGCACTTTAAGTAGCTGGTCACTGAAAAAATGAAACAAGACAAAAAAACAAAACATATAGGCGTCACCTCGACTGCCTGAACACACTTTCATCAACTACATTTTAGGATTTAATTACTCCTTTCTGAGTTTTTCCCCTACTAAATTATTTACTCTTTTGGCCTCTAGTTTTCCGTGCACGGCTTCTTTTCAAATGAATTTGATACTTGTTTCAAAGAAACCCTTTCACAGGTGCTAGCCTTGGGCTTCGCACTCACTATAATACTGAACACAAAAAAATATACGTGGCATTCACGTTACTTAATTCAAACCCTTTTACAAGTCACAAAAGCAATTACTTGAAACATAATACAACAAAGTGATCTTTCTGGATAATATTAACTGTACAACATATAAAATTTCTGAATCATTTACGTAAAATTGTACAAGGTAGACTTCTTTAAATTAATCTACTGACACTTGCGGTAAATGGCCTGGAAACTGTCCCTCACACAGTTCGAAATATTTCTCCCTCCTATTTTAGACGTTTCATCCACTTTTAACACTGCCTTTACCTCACCAGCTCTGCGTCGCTCGCCTGTAGGTAACCTTGGGGATTTTCTGCCGCTCGCCCCGCGTTGCCGCCTCGTCTCGCGTGCTGTGTTGCGACGAAAGCCGTCCCTTCCGCTCGAACGCCGCCAAGCCACCAATTTCCACACCTTTCTCTCGTTCCGAAACCGTACTATCCTCGCTCTAGACCAAGTCCTTCTCGCCTACGCTTCTTTCTTCCTGGGGTCGTCCGTCTTCCACCGCTTCGTACACGTTCGTTCGCGCTTCCAGCCTCGAAATTATTAATGTTGCAAGAGTTATGCTCACATGCTCGGCCGACCTACCACACTTAAGGCATGTGTGATCTCAGCGTGCAATGTGAGATGCTGGATTAAATTACTGTCCTTCTGCGCGAATTTTACAACTTTTGAAGTTATTCCGATGTCAAAACAGTTACTTGGCTTGCTCTCCGAATTATTGTGACCGCGACGAATGATTTTGCACTCACTCTCCTAATTACTTCACTTTTCTAAGATACGCTTTTCCGAGCTAGCTTTTAACTATCAAGTTAAAGTAAACTCCTATACTATCTATTTGTACTCGCCGTTACAGTTGTAGCAAAAGAGCTTCTTCTGGTCGCCGCCGCAGTCGTCGTAAAAGAGAGTTCCTCCGAGGCGCGCCGCGATACTTATGTTACTCGCGCCTGGGGAAATGTTGGAGGGGTGCATATTCTCCTCCTTTCGTGACCTCACGGAAAAACATTACTCACTAGTTCGGGCGTCGTAGTTTGAAAAGCTGTGGGCAGATGGCGCGTTTACCGGCCATCGCTCCGCCGCGTACCCTAGTCCTCTCTGTTAGTGAGCCTCTTTACATAGCTGATGGTGGCGTTATGGGGTTGTCTAACCCCGTGACGTCACAATATATATATATATATATATATATATATATATATATATATATATATATATATATATATTGTGACATCACGGGATTATACAAACCCGTAACGCCACCATTCACCAGCCACGAGAAAAGCCCAGAACACAGAGAAATAGGGTACGCGGTGGAGCGATGGTCCGAGAAAGCGACATCTACCCGCAGATTTTCGCACTCCGATGTCCGAAGTTACGGATAATGTTTTTCTTGAGAGGGCGCGAAGGAGGAGAAAATTCACCCCTCCAGAAATTTCCCCAGGCGGAGTCACATAAATACCGCGACGCGCTTCGGGAGGACTCTCTTTCGATTTCGACAGCGACGGCGACTCAACCTAATTCTTCGGCGATAGTCACTGGTTAGAGCAGGAGTATATTTTAACTTGCTTAGTTAAAACTGATTTGAGAAACGCGTTAATAAGTGTGATAGAATTCAGAAGTGAAGTGCATGTACAGTGTTAGCACTAACATTACGCGAGAAAGCAAGCGATGTGATTGCTTGAATCTGAAATAGTTTCATACTTGAAATAAATTCGCGCAGAAGGACTTTAAACGAAATCCAGCATTTAACTTTGTACGCCACGACCACGCACGCTCAAAGTGTGGTATGTCGGCCGAGTGCTAGAAGTATCCAATTCAATAACGTTAGTTATTCAAAGCTGGAAGCGCGAACAACGGGTACGCGGCACGCAGAAGAAGAAGGACGACTCCAGTGAAGACCCAAGCGTAGGCGAGAAGGACTTGGACCAAATACGTGGATGATACGAGCCCGGAGATCGAGAGAAGGGTCTGGAATTTGGACGAGTGGCGGAATCCGGAGATCGGGAGAAGGAAGTGGTACAACCGTGGAATATCGAACCAGTCAAGTGGCGCGGCGAGGACTGCGAGCGACCGAAAATCCCAAGGTTAACTGATGGCGAGCAGGAAGGAGATGTCGAGGTAAAGAACTGGCAACTTCTATGCGGCAATCTGTTGGGAAATCGTGTAGCTTTAAAATACCAGGCGAAGCGTCCTAAAAATAGGTGAAAGTTCCAAATAAGAAACTGGGAGAAATATTCCGAACGTATGTGCGGCAGTTTAGATTTCATTCGCTGTACGCACTAGTAAATTCGTTCGAATGCCATACCTTGTACAATTTTCCTAGAGTGAATTATGATTTTTCATGTAGTGTAAAAGTGATTTTATTTGAAAGTCATGCTTTCATTGTATTACGTCAGGGGATAATTAGTTATAATTTGTAAAGCGTCCAATTTAAGTAACGTGTGTGTCACGTTCGTTCTTTTGTATGAGTTCACAGCATTGTAGTAAATGTGCAGCTTAAGGCTGACACCTGTGAACAGTCTATGGTAGAATAATTGTAGAGAATCATTTAAAGGGCCGTGCACGGAGAACACAAGAATAGCAAGAGTTGAATGAGGTACACGAAAGTAATTCAGAAAGAGGTAGAAGCAAAAGAATTGTGAATAGTAACTATTGAAGTATTCAGGCAGTCGAGGTGACGCCTATACATTTTGTGGTTGTGTGTTTTTTTTGTTTTCTGTTTTCTTTGCAGTGACCATCTACGCAAAGTGCATACTTTATTATATATTTGTGCCACTGTGTATTTCTTTTCACTGAATATATACTCATTTTACCAGAATTTTACCTAATTCATTGTGTCAAGGGTTCAGACCTTTTTCATACCCGAAAGATCCTGATTCCTGAGAATTCAAAGCTCGCTTCACGAGCATTCATTCTTTCACGCTCTATCGCCACCGGCTGGAAGGTAGTAGGTGGGCGTGTGTATATATATATATATATATATATATATATATATATATATATATATATATATATATATATTGGGACAAGATGTATACATGTTTTCTTTACCAGGGCTCGGCAATTAGAGTTTGTGGGTCGAAAATACGCCATTTTCCCCGCAGTATTACAATACTTTCTGGATACTGCGTAAGTATTAGCGATGAAATAAAAAGTCCTTTTCTGAGCGTGTCACTCGTAGCGAATCGTATTTTAACACACCACGAAGTTGCACAATAAGGAAATATCTACAACCACCAAATGTTCGCGGCGTGTTTATGCGTGAAGTGTTTCCACTGCAACCGCGACCGCGCGAATTGGTTCCCATTATTGTGGATGACGAGGGCCCGATGCGAATGTATACTGCCAATGAAGGCCATCATCAACAAGAATTGCGGATGACTGCGCTTGCATTTCGTATTGAGACGATACTAGAGCTTCACAATTCGCATGTCTACGCTAACTTTGACACGTTAGTCAGATGTCGAAGCTGTCGGTGCGCTAAGCGGCGCCATTTGACTTCAATGCTGTGGTTCAGGAAATAACGCTCGTCACGTTTTGCACGATCAATAACGTGCGGAATGTTGGAGAGGGTTGGAATGCCTTTATGTTCTCCGTTGACGGAGGCACCTCGAAGAAGCTGAAACTGATCTTGCTCACAGACACGTCGCCGACATCGAAGCGTTTGTGCATGGAGGGGTAGGTGCAAAATACAAAGATGGATTAGAATCAAAATAGAAAAATATTTCCATCTTCGCGGGAAACATCAACACACAAGGGTGCAACTTTAGGCATTACCTGCATTTCAAAGAACCCAACTCGATCAGACACAAGTTAAACTTCATGCATGTCTTACTGAAGCCGCCTTCCGTTGAAAAAGGCAGAAAAACGGATCTGACAAAGGGACGCCAGGCTTCGAATATAAAAATGCATGATTGCGGACTACAAAATACAATAGTGATATGTCTTGCAATAACACTCATATCGGCTAGTCGATACGTGTTGCAAGAGGTCCACTTACGGACGGAGTGGAGCAAGCAGGCGCCATCATGCACTATGAAGTACATGTATATCTTCCGTTCATCAACTTATACGGGTAAAACAGTAGTATTCCCTAATCTGTGCAGAACAACATCGGCTACACAGTTTCCGATGATAGAGCCATTGTGATCGATGGCCATGCTGTGAAGATCGCGACCCCACCGAGACTCCGCCCAGTCGTTTCGACATCATCACGTTTGCACACGTGCTTGCAAAGTGCACCAGCCTTTACTATTCATCACTTTCAATGGCCTCGAGTCAAACGTCAAGGAGTAATGCGAAAAATGAGATATGCAGCACGCCGCGCACCTAGGACGACACGACTATCGCCCATCTCGAGCATATTGGCGTTTTGCGCGCGCATTTTGCTAAAAACGCTTTTAGGCGTGGTGGAAGACCACCGTGACAACACGCGACCGATGAGAATCTGTATGTGCCGTGTTAGACGGGACTGCAGACGTCTCCGTAGCAGGAGGATAGGTCGTGTCCAGCGTGCCGTTCGGCAAGTCACAGGGACGAGCGAACACAGACCTGCCACAGACGGGAATTACACATGAGCGAGACATGCGAAAGGAATGGGTGCGGCAGAAAATGAACCTTATATACCGACCTACCGCGACGCATGAAGGAAAGCGTGAGGGCTGATAGTAGCGTTCGAGGCGACAGTCCAAACTGTTGGGGATGAGAGACGGGAAACCGTGATGCTATAGTAGATACACAGCAAGTACTGGAAAGAAAGTAGACATTCCTGCGCCGGTGAGTCCATCATCATTGCAGGCTGGAGGGCATCGAACATGAAGTCGACTTCCATTGCTGTCACAAAGATTAGGATACACTATTTTCATTTATAAAATAGGTAACTATATCTAAATAATGAACAGTTCATAATTCACTCATGTAATGAATATTTGACAACTAGTATTCGAGAAGGTAAACAATTTTGGGCCCGGGGCAATGCTGAAACGTAGCACCCTTTCCCCCGAAAAAATTAGAAGTGTTAAAGTTGTATCAAGAAGCGAATGAGTTGTTTTATTTCAACAAATAACAAACATTACAACGTTTAATCTCAAAAACGTTTTTGGGAATATATTTTATATAGTAGGTTTAAGTAAAAGTATTTAGTGTTCAAATAATACATTTTCCATGGGGAGCATAAAATGCTAAAAAATGTGTTTGGTCAGTTTTTAATAAAATCAATTGTTAAATACATGAAATATTAAATATTAATTTCAGCTGTGGCAGTTCGTGAATAAATGTTTAGGGTAGGCAAAACAGATTTTTGAACACCGGCGGAACTCGCGGTGAGGAACACCGGCGGAACTGAGGTCATGCTACACCTCAATCTAACTAATTATTAATAATATTAACATAGAATTATTCAATTAATTCGAAACAATTGTCTCACTGATATCATTACATTCCGAAGTAATATTTCCAAGAAATACGCGCAAAAGTGATTTGAAGGTATTCAGATTCTAAAAAAGGGTAGCAAGTTTGTGTTGCTCTCACAACAATTCAGAAATCGGATCCATTTTCCATTTCATTTTTCCATTTTGTATTTAAGATTTACTGAATTACGTGTGTGACCCTTTGACATTTCTTGTTTTTTTACAGCATTTGCTACATTTTCATGTCAAAATACTCATCTCTATTTCAAGTACCCTCCTTAATCTAAATAAATAAAACAAAGTCGGGTTAGTTACATCATTTATAACTCAAGAACGGCTGGAAGAAATTTAATTATCTCTGATTTGTTGGATTCATCTACGCCCTGAATAGCAGAATAACTATTAAAATATCGAAAAAATTCACGGTAAAAATTATGGCGCTGTAGAACAAAACCAAATATTCATGTCAAAAGCAACCAGGATCGGCATTTGAATCTATATCGTTAAATAACTCCTTAACAAAGCGGTCTAGGGCATTACAAACTAAAATTGTTAGGCCCAACGCATCAAAGAAACGTTCTCACACCGTAATATACAGGTGAGATCATCTTGCACATTCTATTACATTTTTGCTGGTCCGGCACTTCTCGATATTACGCCATATGCCCAGAGACGCTCAGAATCTACAACAAAATGTGAATGAGAGGGTTAGTGAGAGGCAGAGACAGAGAGAGACGAAGAGAGAGACGGAGAAACACGGAGAGAAAAACGGAGAAAAAACGGAGAGAGAGAGAGAGAGAGACAGAGAGAAACGGAGAGATAGACGGAAAGAGACGGAGAGAGAGAGGTGGAGAGAGAGAGGCGGAGAGAGAGAGGCGGAGAGAGAGAGGCGAAGAGAGAGAGGCGGAGAGAGAGAGGCGGAGAGAGAGAGAGGCGGAGAGAGAGAGGCGGAGAGAGAAAGGCGGGAGAGAGGCGGAGAGAGAGAGGCGGAGAGAGAGAGGCGGAGAGAGGCGGAGAGGCGGAGAGAGGAGAGGCGGAGAGAGAGAGGCGGAGAGAGAGAGGTAAAGAGAGAGAGGCGGAGAGAGAGAGGCGGAGAGAAGTGAGAGAGAGGCAAAGAGAGAGAGGCGGAGAGAGAGGCGGGAGAGAGGCGGAGAGAGAGAGGCGGAGAGAGAGGCGGGGAGAGAGGCGGAGAGAGAGGCGGAGAGAGAGGCGGAGAGGCGGAGAGAGAGAGAGGTGGGAGAGAGAGAGGCGGAGAGAGAGGCGGAGAGAGAGGCGGAGAGAGAGAGGCGAAGAGAGAGAGGCGGAGAGAGAGAGGTGGAGAGAGAGAGGCGGAGAGAGAGAGGCGGAGAGAGGCGGAGAGAGAGAGGCGGAGAGAGAGAGGCGGAGAGAGAGAGGCGGAGAGAGAGAGGCGGAGAGAGAGAGGCGGAGAGAGAGAGAGGCGGAGAGAGAGAGGCGGAGAGAGAGAGAGGCGGAGAGAGAGAGGCGGAGAGAGAGAGGCGGAGAGAGAGAGGCGGAGAGAGAGAGGCGGAGAGAGAGAGGCGGAGAGAAAGGGAGGCAGAGAGTGAGAGGTGGAGAGAGTCGGAGAGAGAGAGTGACGGAGATAGAGGGAGAGATGGAGAGAGAAAGAGAGAGGGAAGGAGAAAGAGGGAGATAATGGGCAGAACGTCTGCCGGGTTCCTCTAGTTGATGGTAAAAGACATGACCAACAATAAAGCTGAGCTTTAACTTCACTACCTGTTAGCCATTTGTATGAGTCATGCAACGAATTGAATTTTCTAGCATTTTTCTAACCTGCACGATGTACAACAGTACTCAACATTGGAGTAGATCAAGCATTGTCTAAAATTATCTTCATCGTTAAGACAAGAAAACGGTGTACATAGAAGTTCATTCACTGTATGCTATAATATTAACGTAAAATCAGATTTGAGTATAAAAATCAAGTAACACTAATAATCCGCAGAAAAACCTTAAAAGGCAAAAATAAATACTTCTTAAATAATAATCACTTTCTCCACTTGTCAACAAAACAGTAAACTTACCCGCTACGCCGCTTACATGTGAATGGAAATTGGAGTCTTTCGTGCGCGCAGGCAGCAAGCAAATTCGCTGGCCTACGCACAACGCGCGTGCGTCAAGTATGGACACAGCATGCTTCTGTTCTACTCTCATTACAGGGCTTTTTCTCAGAATACGGTGCGAAGCTAGGCAGCGCCCTGGCGTGACTACCCTCGGAGGTGCAAGCGGCCGCATGTCTCTGAGGAACGATATGAGACAGGTCGCATGCTGACACACTGACTTAGAAAACACTTGAAATGGAAATATGTCTCGTGACACGATAATGAAATATACTTTTTCAGATGAATAATATTTACACCATATTAAAATTGTAAGAGTCATTGTATTCTTCTTCTTATATTTATTCTTCACAGTTTTTACTGGTCGGCATGTCAACCACTCACAGGTATGATGACCAGGTGTACGAAGGTGTTATTGAAGATTCAGGTGGCTTCTAACAATACGGCATGTATTCAAGATAACTGCCTTCTGCATATTGTATATACTCCTGGCATCCCAGTGAAGGCACTCTAGTGCTCGAAGTGTCATTTTCGGGATCACTGCTTGTGGCTGATATTATTATTGGTACAATTGTCACTTTGCTGAAGTTCCACTGAGCTGCGACTTCATGGGCGAGATCGTTATATTTTTGGATCTTTTCTCTATGTTTTGTCGACATATTGTGGGTATTGGGTATTGATACATAAATAAGGTAAGCCTGTTGATGGTTTCTATCGATGTATGTAATATCGGGTCTATTGCCGCCGACTTGTCTGTCAAAGATAATGGAGCGATCCCAGTAGAGAGTGTGCTCACTACTTTCAAGCACGTTCTGAGGAACATATTTACAATAGGGCGAGGAAGTGGCGAGTAAGCCCGTTTTCACTGCCAACAATTGGTGGACCTGCTCCATTTAATAATGCCAAAGAAGTAAATCAGCACTGGAATGACATATAAATTGATCGCCTGCACACGATTTCTAGCAGAGAACACTTAAGAGTCCATGCAATCGTTTACACACTTCAGTTGTTAGTATCAGTGTGTTTGATTTGGAGTGACTGTAGAAAACCCAAGTATTTGTAGGCTTCATGGGATTCCATGAAGGTAATCCTTGGTTCATTGTCATTTTTCAAATTTGTAACTTGCATATGACCCCAAATGATATTCACTCTCCTGTACTTATCCAAACGGAATTTCATCTTGATGTCGTCAGTGAATTTCTCCGTCACGCTAATTAGTTGCTGCATATGATTCTCAGCGTCTGTATAGAGCTTCAGATCATCCATATAAAGAAGATGCGAGACAAGAAGAAGGATTGAGTTCCCTTTTTAAGAGCGATTCCATAATTAGATGCATTTAGTAGAGAAGACAGAGGATTCAAGGCTAAGCAGAACAATAAAGGGCTTCAAGAGTCACCCTGGAAAATCTCTCGGCGGATATGTATGGTATCTGTCTGGATGGATTGTTTTGCATTAGAGAGATACAATTTTGTATTCCATCGGCTCATCACCGTTTTCAGGAAGTTTTGGACAAACGAGTGGACCGTGTATACATCCAAACATTGATGGAGCCAAGAATAGGGTAGGGTGTCGAATGCTTTAGCATAATCTATGTAGCACGCGTACAAGTTTCTTTGTTTTTCAAGTACTTGCCCCATAATTACAGAGTCTATAATAAGTTGTTCCTTTCATCCCTGAAATCCCGGTCTACATCCTTTCTGTTCATCCGCTAAGATTTTCTGTTTCTGAATTTGTGTCCTCAGTAGTTGTGTAACACACGATGTTATGAGTTTATTTATTATTATTATTATTATTATTATTATTATTATTATTAAATGTTTTAAACAAGTCACAGGATACAACAAGTTTTCATCAGGATAGACAGTGCCTACCTTGCCTACCCCAAAGAGCCACCACTGACTCTCAGTAGAAGCTATTTTAATGGTAGCGTCATTTGATTAATTTCGTAAAGTCCTACCTTATAAATAATGACTATAATTAACTATTTATTAAAAAATATTTGAAAATTTTATAAAATATCAGACTACTGTACCGCGACTTATAAAATTTTGATAAGGATTTTCTAGAATTCTAATTTCTTTTTCAATTTTTTACTAATTTTTTCCATCAGTCTCATCATCGGGCCGCTTGACGTGCTCATGCCTAGCGAAGGCACTGAAGGCAAGGGCGAATTCCAGGAGGCGGGGCACAACCGCCCCATCCATTTTTGTTGTACTTTTACTCAATTTATTCAAAATAAGAACCATGAATCTATCTTATCATATCGAAAGAAGTGTATCCTAGAACATTTGTTAAAATTTCATTCTAAAAATTAAAAAATATAATTTCAAAAATATTTTTGAAGGTTTGAAATGAAATCCCTCCCTCAATCTGGCATACTTTCTGGATCCTTTACTGGAGAAAGGAGGATTGGGTAGGTAGTAATAGAATTTTAAAGCCTAATCAAGAGGTACGGGAGAGAAGAAAGGTTAGGAACCGTTGTTCTAGGGAACGCTTCAATACATTGCGAAAGATACTTGACACTTTCCCGCCAAATTGTGCGACCTCATTTTCAGAGGGGTTCTTGCGCATCGTATCCGACTTCAGCCAATAAGCTTCATACCACTATGCTTCACAATATTAGCGGGAATTTTAAAAGCAGCCACATACCAAAATTATCACCTCATTACAAGACATTGAACAAATTTATGAAGCATTTGTTTTAAATATTGCATCTTGTTCACCTTCGTGTTAGTGTTGGTTTGTTACTGTTGAAAATTGTTACTTTGTACTACTTTTCAAACGAAGTGCCTATGCTGTGGTCACGTGGTTCGACGCACACTGGTGATGCGCAAAACCAGCAATAATCGTTGCACTGAAGGAACCCACCCATGTATTTTCCACCATGCTCATTCTGGACATTTCAATACACTTCTTCTTCTTCTTCTTCTTGTTCTTCTTTTTCTTCTTCTTCTTCTGAGAGTGGAACTACACCATGCGGCGTCTCTCGCACCCAAGCTTCCATCTTCTTCTATCTTGCCAATCATCATCTTCGATGTGACGATCTCTCATTGTCTGTCGCACCCCATCATACCACTTGAGTCTTGGTCTACCTCTCTTTCTGTGCATTAGCACCTGCCACCTCCAAGTTTTTAATGACCATCTTTCCTCCGGCATTCTTCTAAGATGACCATACCATTTTAACCTTCTCCCTTCTATCGTATCCATTATATCCGACATGACACCCACTTGCTGCTTTATATTCTCATTCATGATTCTTTCCATTAACGTTACACTACAGCTGCGTCTCTAAAACTCCATTTCCATAGCCTTTAACTTTTTCTCATTACTTTTTGAGATCTTCCACAACTCAGCACCATACAGTGATATACTTTCCACGATTGCTTTATAAATTCTAATTCTCACTTTATTAGAAATATCTTTATTCCATATTATTGAATGCAATTGCCGAATAGCAGATTTTTCTTGCCGAATGCGATGTTTAATTTCCTCTTCACTGCCCCCTTGGTCTGTTAAAATTGTTCCTAAATACTTATACGTCTGACAACACTTAGCAACCGAGCCATCCTCCATTACTAAATCTTTTCCTGTCCCTCCTACCACCATGTACTCTGTCTTCTTGAAATTGATTTTCAAGCCCCATTTTCCATATTCTTCATTTAACTTCCTTAACATACAATGTGCATCGTCTTCATTCTCTGCGAATATCACTTGGTCATCTGCAAAATTTAGTGCGTATAACATATCGTCATTTAATTTTATTCCCATCCTTTCACATTTTATCTTCCAGTTTTTTAGAGCTTCTCCCAGATATATTTTGAAGAGAGTTGGTGCAATACAACACCCCTGTCTTAGCCTTGATTTCTTTTGATTTCATTTGATATGCTATTTCCTAATTTGACATAAGCGATATTGTCCGTATATAACTCTCTAATGGCCTTAATATATACGCTATTAATATGGTGGTTTTCCATGGCCATCCACAATTTTGAAAGGGGGACACTGTCGTACGCCTTTTGAAAGTCAATATACACTTGATGTGTCTCAAGGTTATGCGCCAGCCGCTTATCTGTAACTTGTCGGATGGTAAATATATTATCTATGCAGGATCTACCAGCACGAAAACCACTCTGTTCTTCCATTTCATTTATTTCATTTTCCAATCGTGTTTTAATAATTTTACCATATACTTTACCAAGGGAACTCAGGACAGTTATACCACAGTAATTGGAGCAGTCCTCTTTATCTCCTTTTTTAAATATATTGGAGATGTACCTCACTTTAAGGATTTCAGGTATCCCACGGCCCCTGAGATATGCATTAAATAATTCTGAAAGCTGTTCAAACAACACCGATGGAGCTGATTTTATTAGTTCTATATTTATCCCACCGGGTCCGGGAGCTTTACCGCTTTTGAAACTTTTCACCACTTTCTCAACTTCAGTTGGTGATATATCTTCTACCTGATTGTCAGATGTATGTTTCGGCTGACATAGAGTGCGGTATTCTACACGGTGTTCCTGCAGAAGTTCTTTGTAATACTTTGCCCAGTTGTCAAGGCTTATAAGCTGCAAATGTACATATCTCACTTCATTTGTTCTCAGTTCTTTCAACACTTTCCATGCCTCCCGTGATCTTGAGCTTCCAATGATGTTACTAATTTCTTGACACTTGATTCCCACATATCATTTTTGGCTTTTATAATCTCCTTTTTTACTTCTCTACATATTCTTGTGTAAGTTTTTCTGTCTTCTAGATCATGGGTCGGCAGCCACTTTTGATAGGCGTTTTTCTTTTCCCGTACTCTTTCAGCAAATTTGTCACTCTACCAATACGTCCCAATTCTCTGCTGCTTCCTTTCAATTTCCCCCAAACTTTCGTATGCCGCTTCATGTATGTACTTTGTTATATCTCTGTCCATTGCTTTTGGAGAGGAGTCATCCACAATTCGCAACTTCCCACTGAGCCTTAGCTTATACAAGAACAGGATTGATGGGTCTTCTAGTAAACTCACTTTGTACTTAATATCTACGCCTTTTTTCTAGAGTCTTCTTCTTTTGTTTAATTTTTTAATTTTCCCTTTTGGAAGGGGAAAAGACATTTGGCTCGCAAAAGGAAGTGGTCAGATCCGCACTCTGCACCTCTATAAACTCTACATTCCTCCACTCTGGTCTTATTACTCTGTTTACCAATAATAGAATCAATTATAGAGTATAATTTCGTTGATGGTTGAGACCAGGTATATTTATGGATATTTTTGTGCTGAAAAAAACCTATTCCATATCTTCAATTCATATTGCTCGCACACATCTATCAGTCTTTCCCCATTCCCGTTCTTTGCGTCTTCTCCAAATTTCCCTACAACATTTCTTCCATATTGTCGTTCTACTTTTCCATTAAAGTCGCCCATTAAATATATTTCCTTCCTGTTTCCAATTTGGTCCAGAAGGTTCGTCAAGTTGGTAAAAAATTCAAATTTTTCGGTATCAGTTGGACTGTCCGTGGGCGCATAAGCGGCAATTACGATCATATCGTACCCCTTCAGACGCAGATCAACTCGTAGTAGGTTTTCATTTATACCATCCCATTTTTTAATGTGATGTTTTTAAAGATTTGCGTATGGCAATGGATACTCTTTTCTTTGCTCTGTTTTCTTTATTTACTCCGCTGTATATGTGAACGTAATTTTGAATCTCTTCCAAACCCTTACCTTTCTTTTTAGTTTCAGCTAAGGCAGCAACATCTAAATTTAACCTGTCTAATTCTCTAAAAACGTCGGATTCCTTTGTGGCTATGCCTTGCACATTCCAAGTTCCAAAATTTATATACCTATTTCGAAGGCCAAGTCGTCGTCGTAGACTAGCATGATTCCGAGGCTTATTGCTTGGGACTCGTGCGTGTTGAGTTTTTTCTGAGCGATGGGGTGCAGGCCCAACATCTCAACCCCCAACTTGGAGGACCAGGGATTTATTCTCGAGGTTTCCTTCCTCTAAACTTTTTGATGAAACATCATCATCTGCAAGGTAGCAGTTTTTTGAGAAAAGATGTATTAAAGTCTTCCGCCTCTTCTGTCGTTGGAGAGCTGTCAAGCATTTCTTCCTTCTTCAGAGCTGTTGCCGACCTCTTCTTCCTCTTCGCTGGTTTGGTCCACACCGGGTATTTAATTTCCCCGGTACCCGCCAGATAAGTCTGGCCGGGCAACCCCCAATCCGCCACCTGGGGAGGCGCCCGCTGGAGGACCAGCAACCCCACACGGGCATTTCAATACACGATGTAAAAAATATATCTTACACCATGATTCGACACCACATGAAGACTCGTACATCTGTATCGTTCAGAGATTGTTCACTGCAGGCGTACGATCCCTGAACGAAACTGCACCTTTGTGATTGGTGCAGGAATTGTAATACCATTGCGAAATGGAAGAGCGCGAATGACATTAAGATTCAAACTTTATGTATTTTTTTATAATTTTATTATAATTGTTATTATTATTATTGGTTACTTATTAATGTAGCTTAATTGTGTGTAAACTGGAAAATTCTGATCTAATGAAATCGAGAGTATAGTAATTCAAGTCATTTAGTAAATGAACTTAACTAAAAAGAAGGCCCATTCATCTTGCAATACAACAACCTGCAGGTATGTACGTGATGATGGTGAAAAATAGACGGACGTAATTTTCATATTAAGAACAATGATTGCGCTTTTACAATTTTGCAATGTTTTTTAAGGGATTATTGAAGATTATATTGTACATGCCTACATGCCCATTTATCAAAAATCTGATGAATAAATTGTTCATTTAATCTTTACAATGATCGTTGTTGTCGGCTTGGTGTGGTCATGTTGTGCAGCCTGGACAAACGAATGAATGGCAGACGAACCGGACGGGAGTCCCTGAGGACGTGAACTGACGAGAAGCCGCATTGAAATGGTAACATGTGCTTAGGTTAATTGAGTTTTCCATTGTATTTCGTGTGTATTGGTCTAGAAAGTTACGTTTCCAAGAACATTGTTAACAGGTGATACGCGTAGAAAGTGCTTGAAGAGACTTCAGTGTTTTTCACACAGCTTTACGTATTGGTAAGTATTTCCTTGCGCCGTGCCGTCTTCGTGGTACTACTTGTTGAGCTTTACGAACGTTGTTAGTTTTCTTGCATGATTAGAAAGTACGCGTTAAGTCGTTACCTTACGAAGTGAAAATCAATGGAGAAAGATTTCTTTTTATGCACATGTACTTTTTCGTTTTCTTTTTGCGAGATGAAATGACATACCAGAAAGTTAATGTAAAATCGTTAGTATGCGAGGTTAGGATACGCATCAAAGTGTAATAATACGTAGAACGCAAATGTAATTTGATAACATTTTCACTAATTACTCGCTGATCTTTATTGCTGTGTACATGCTTTACGGCGTGCTTGTGTAATTCGTTTCAAAAGTTTTCATCGAGATGTTTCTCAGAGATGTGCTCTTGAAGTAGATTCTAGGGTAGCTTTCATAGTTTCAAGTGTGACGGATCGCCAAGCGAAAACGATTTTAATAAGTGCGACCTGAAAGTTAAGTTGGATGATGCTCTTAATTGATTTTTTTATTGAGGAAACCAGTCATATTTATATTTATGAAGAGCTGGATATAAAATTTGATTGGGTGTATTCACAAGCACACTGTCAAATAATATTGGATTTTGAATAATGGCATTAAGCCAGAGGGATAGATTCCCATTTACCATCCACAAAACAGTGTATGTGTTTTTTTCATTTTTGTAGTGAGGAAACACTATTCCTTCTTTGCACTATTCTAAATTCCATTATGACAAAACCGCAGTAATTAAGGCTCTTGTATTATGTTCTTCTGGATTCACTGAATCATTAAATAAGTGAATGTTCATTGCTATTAGGCCTCGAAAAGAGGGCTTATATTCATCATTTTCAATGAAATACCATGTTTATCCTTGAATAATCAATTTTTAAATATTTTTATCATCTTTAATCATTTGTTGTTTTTTTTTTCAAGAATGGTGTCTGAAAAAAATAATTAATATCTAGTGTTTTGGAAATTTGGATACTTAATGAAAATATTTAGATTATCAAAATAAGAAGGAAATATAAATGGCATACCTATAAAACCTTGTGTTAATGGGTAAGTGTACAGGAAATGTTAAAAACTTCTCTGCCCGTTTTGTAAACATAAGGTTTATATTAATACTTAAAAATACTTGATAAAATGTTCTATTTACATTTATGATATTTACAGACTTACGTTAATTCAATTGCTCATAGATGCTTTACTGGCAACACAAACTTACAATGGTTTGTTTATTCTGTTCCTACAGTTACACTAAAACAATTTATAAAATTCAGGTTCATTTAAAAGGTTTTACAAGTAAGCTATCAATGTAGTCAATAAGCTATCATTTTTCTTCTTAAAAATGTATTTTGTAAAAGGTTGGAATACAATTAGTTGATCTGCAATATTTGTGAAGCAAATTAGTTGAATTTATTTCATGGTTAGCCATTTTTTAAAGTGTATTACGAGTTACATTATTTCATTAACAAGTTGCATACTGAAGATTATACAAATTTTATGCGATTGATTTTCCTATATTGATAATCAATTTCTTATCTTACCCTTTTTTTAAAATTTCAATGTTTCGTTAAGGATATTTGATGACTTGAAGCTTTTTTATAATTAAGTAAAAAAGAAGTTTTAGTTTTCTTTCAGAAAAAAAAGAAAGAAAACAAGCCTGTCTTGTAATGAAATTATGAAAACTGGCGTATATGACAATAAACAAAGTTATATCTTCATCATGGTACAATAAAACTTGCTCAATGCTAAATATGTGGAAATCATGTTATTTTGTTTTTACTTGTATTTGAATGTATTTTGTATTGTTCGATAGCTTCCTTCACCATTGATGTGGTTTGGAATAATTGTCTACAAAATCTCATTGCTTGAATTCTTTCTTAATTTGGCAGATTTTGAGACTAATTATAAAGTGGTACATTGATTGGATTTGATTCTTTAGTTAACAATTCTCAATAAGTTAATCCTGGGATTTCCCATCTTTCTTATATCAACCCCTTTAAAAAAATTGTGTGCATGATTGACTCCTCAACATTTTCCCCCATAATATGCAGCATACATAATCATAACGAAAGGACTGCAAGTAAGTTGGTTAAAGATTATTTCGTACACTAATATTTTTGTAAATCTCTATTTCCAGTAACTAATAATTCTGTTGGTGAGTAGCTGAATTTCTAATCATGAAGTTGTGCATTGTTAGAAAATGTTAAGTGTTTTTGGCAAATTTTGAGACTAATTAGAAAAATGTATGTTGATTGGATTTCATTCTTTGGGTATTTTGAGAAAAGAATCCAGATAACCGTTCTTGCACAATGAAGTCCAAAAATAAAGTTTTTTGTATTTCATGAAAGTGAAAATTGGGAATATTACTGACTCATCATTTTTATTATAAATCATTTTAAGAATTGTGCATTAGTTCATTTACTTGGGAATTTACTTGTGCAAAAATAACTATTTGGATTTTATGATGGTAGCCTCTCAGTTCTACTTTATGGATGTGAGACAGGTTCAAAACAAAAGGATTTTAAAAGAACTGAATCGGCAGAAAAAAGATTTTTGTGAAGAGTGAAGGACTGTACTTTAAAAGATCGAGTAAAAAGTTAGAATATAAGATCTGCGGTTCAGTCCTCACCAGTTGATGTTGGTGGGTATTAAATGTAAAAAATGTATATATGTATTAAATGTAAAAAATGTTTGACAAACATCTTTGCTAATGAATTTTGGCAGAGATTCTTGAATGTTGATGAACATAGTGTCTAATATTTTCATGTAATTTGCTCACGATAATGCATAAATCATTAAGTTTGTGCTACTTTAAAACGTGGTAATAATTAACCTTTGTTGAATGCTGATGAAAAGAGTAAAAGAGGGAACTTTTTTGGGGGAGTCTGGGTTGCACATCTTGAGGCATCAATCATAATTTAAATAACTAAATTTGAACTGAAGACGTATGAATTATTTGAGGATGGACAAAGCAATATTTAATTTCCTTTGTCTTTCTTTCTGTGAAAGTGAGATTGATCTGATTTTCTAAGTTAAAAAAACATTAACTTCATGAATTTGACATTTTCCATGCCCTGCATTTCTACTTTATTTTTGTAGTCTGGATGGACAGTAGTATACAATAATTGTGTTGCATACATGGTTTTCTTCATAATATTCCATCATTTGTTGAATGTTTTTGTAGAAATTTGTACTTTCATGTTTCATAACCTGTCACGTATATGCTTTGAAAAGTACAAAAGAAGTAAAAGTTCAAAATAGACAAAATTCTGAAATCGGGCACCAGAAGCTGAAATACGCAAAACAGTTCAAAATGGAAATTCTTCTAAAACATCTCCAGAAGTACAGTTAAATGATTTGTATTGTTTAAAGTTTTAAAATCTTGTCAACATAAAAAGGCATTTTGTTAAAGTTTCGCTTTCTTGATAACCTTCTTCTGAATGTCATTGTGAATCCAGACTTCCTCCAGATTGCTATATTTGGGTCAGAAGGTCTTCATTATGTTATTTATATTAACACATTGACTATTAATTAGTAAAATTTGAGTGGCTTTCTCTTTTTTATTAATTCCTTGGCATGCATCTATGATACTGTGAAGTCCTGCATTTGGGTCAACAATCGTTCTAAGATGCCTAGTGTGGAGAACTTATTATTGCCATGACTGCAGTATAATTGAAATGTGATTGTAGAGTTGTGATCTGTTAATTTAGATGGAGGTGCGTGTAATATTACAACTTATTTCTGGTTATTGAAGAAAGGTCACCAGGTTTTGCATGGAAATTGATTTTGGAATGCCTCTCCTTCACTTGTCCCTTCCGGCTGAGGTGGCTCAGATGCATCGACTGATGTCACAGTGCTTATGACCGAGAGGTCCTAGGGTTCGAGACCCGAAGGCATAAGCTAGATAACTGGACCGAGTTCAACCGCTGGAATATTGTAGCGGCCGGCTACTCTGTTCGGTAGTTTCCGTGGTTTCTCCTATCAATGGCAGACGAATGCCCATAACAAACGAGCCACGGACAGCGCGGGATCTTTCCTTCCTCTTCCTTGCCCTTTCCTCACCCCTTACCTAAGCACACACTTTACATCGGGAACTACTACTCATTTTGGGAAACCAGCCGGAAGCTAAAAGCTTTTCCCGGCTGGGGCAGTGCTCCGCTGGTGGGAGACACCTGGGGAAAGCCTGCTATCAGACTTGTAGGTCGGCGCCGGATCTCACTGTCCAGCTAGGGAAGACATCCCGTGCCAAAATATGCACAGCACTAACGGGACTAATAGATGTTGATGCGCTCGGAAATCCAATTTAAATAATTAAACCAGTATCCAGGGGCGCTTATTCCATGGAAACAAGGGAAGCATTGCTTCCCCTATCATTGCCAATGATATCTTACATTTTTATACCTCTTGACTGGTAATTTAGAATTATTTACTTGTAATCCTAGTCAAAACAGTTGAAATACGGCGCGTCCAATCTTATCTTGCCAAAATGAGCACGTAATTGTTATTGTCACCAATAGATAAGGCAGAGTTCGCCTGTAAAGCGCTTTGGAAGCACTGGACTGACTGGATCCAGCGTCTCAGGGAATGTTGTGATCAGCAGATATGCTGGCGCGTGTGGTGGGCGCGCACAGGCTCATTCCGTCGAACTTGCCTTTGGAAGCATCGGCCAGGTGCATACAGCGTGACTCACTGCGTGCGTTTGGTGGGCTCCGCAATGCGGAGTCCGCATGTTTAAATTATCAATTTGTCGTCTTATGGATGTGAATAATTAAAAATCTACCATTTGAAAAATAATTGCTTCCCCAGAAAAACATTTCACCACATGCCACTGTCTGTATAAAGGTGCGGATTTGGGGCGGAAGTTTATTATTTCGACCCTAAGGCCTTCCAAGAATTCCATTTCGCTTTATATTCACGCACAATGCTTGAGGTGATAGCTGACTTTGATAGCTTATGAATCTTCCAAAATCTATTTATTTTTCATTGTTCCAAAGAAGTTTTTTGGTTCGCCAAATTCGTGTAAAACTGAAGTGAATTCTGTGACAGTCGATTTCCCTTGGGCCTTTATTTTTCTGTCGCATTTCATACATTTTCGATGAAGATATCAATTTCATGCTCTCGTCGTATGCTAGAATTTAGTTGACTCAGAATTTGAATTTATGGGTAATTAGTTCAGGTCATTGACGTTCATTCAAGCAAAGCGTCGGGTAAGCGAGACAATTACTGTGAAGTTCTCGTTTATTTTTTAGTACTTTTGTAACTAATCTTCCAGTTCTTGGAGACAAGTATTTTTTTTATGTATGAGGTGTTCAGTGCGCACTTTCGGGATAAAATTGGATTGATAAATTCCCAGAACTTAGCGGGGCCATGCCATAAATCAATAAAACAGGAGTAGAAATCTCACGTCGCTTCTGCGATACATTTGTTGCGTTCATCGCAAGTTTTCTGCAGCTCGATAATACTGTACAATACAATACGTTTTGGGCTTAGTTACCAAGTCTTTCCAACTGCAGTGGGCACTCGAAACCATATTCAGTGTGGCTCGACAACTTAACCAGTGGTCATCTTGTTAAGAACGTGCGGGTAAGTGACGAGTTAAAGATGGCCCGCTGTGCAATAAGGATTGGGCCTAGTGACAAAGTTTTTTGCTTGAGGCAGCCGACAGTTTTTTCAGACCACTCAGTAAGAAATCTTATCAGTTTAATTCAGTAAGAAATCTTATTGAGATACAGCGCGAGTCTCGCGTAAGTAAGATGTACGTATTTTAACGTCATGAAGGCACAATGGGTTGTGGACAGTGTTATTCTTACGGAAGAATCTCGTGCACTGTTGCCAAATTTGGCCATTGTTGCAAAAGTAGAAAAAACAGTCCGCTTGAAGTCCAACTTTCAGCGACAAAGTTTTGTGTAAAATGATGAAATTATTTTCTATCATCACTCGCAGGTCTTTTAACGAATGTGAGTGAAGATGGTGGATGTGCAGTGGTAAAGAAAAGTAGGTACGTAATTTAGTGAATCGTGTATTGGGTCAATTTTAAATAGCAGAAAAAGAGTAAAAAATAAGTGGTAAAAACATTTTCAAAATATTCGAGAAATTGAAAGGGAAATCTAAGAAAATGGAGTCAATAACACTGACCTGCGATTTCGTTGTCGCCATTTTGTATAATATTACATATTATAAGTTTTTCTCTCGTTCAGGCACTAATGCGTTACTAATTACGTTGTTACAGGATGAGTTATTTAATTAAGATTTCCATATTAGTTTTTAAATCGATGTCCTGCAGCTATTTGGCAATCCTGAATAATCCGTTGTCTAGAAGCGGCAAGACACAATACAGCAAGTTTTGCAGAGTAGCGACATTTTTTGTGGTTTGTCCGCTAGTCTGAGTTGTATTTCGCCTGCTGGTGAAAAGAGACGTTGTCTTCATAAGTGTTCTATAGTCGGTAACATACGGTGTTCAACACGTATTTCAATTAAAGGAATATATTTTTATTGAAACCACATCAACGTGCTACGCCGTGACTGATAACGAAAAAGTAGATAAATCCGGTTGCTAAATTAAAAAACAAAATCCTCTAACACGTGGTGTAGCCAAAATCCCAGTTTTGTGGGTCTTTGATGCCGAAAAAACAATTGAAAACACGTCTGTAGTATGTGAACAAATCTAGCGCCTGACCCGTGCGTAGGATTTTTCCAAATTGAAGAAACCCCTGTCGTTTTTGCGTGAGCTGAAGCTCTACGATTTCGAAAAACTTTTTGGGGAGGCTTTATATGAAGCCCTAGGAACATTTTCAAAATCTTCTCAAAAATGGCTGTAATTTTTTAAACATTTCTTGAAAGAATAGAGTTAAAAACACTTATAAAGGTGGCGTATGTCCGATTTTGAGGATTAACTCTGAATTTTCGAAAATTGTAAATGTACGCATTTTTTCGGCAACTTCTTACAACTATTACAATATTGAAGATAGACTTTTCCTTCAAATGAAATTTGTTGTCCATAAATAGTTCTTTTATTAAGATCATTTAGATTTTTTTTAAAATTTTAGTAGTTTTCGGGTAATAGTGCGTGCAATATTTCCAATTTTAAAGAAATTACAAAAACAAGGTTTTCTCGAAAACTGCTCCAAATTGTTTCATTAAATTTTTGGTCCGGTTAGTGCGAACGAACCATATACGATGACATAAACGCCATATTGCTCTATTTTGTTTTGTTTTTTTTAGTTACAAAAATGTATTATTTTTTTACCTGTCTCTTATGTCGGTAATTCTTACTTTAGAGGCGATTTCTTCACAGTATTATATTTGTGAGTACATGTGCTTTAAATAATGTCAAATAAAGTTTCTCAAAAATGGTTCCAAATTTTATCTTCACGTTTTACGTATGGATAGTGCTTTTTGTTCTGTTTATTATGACGTTAAGTTTATTTTGGTGTATAATTTAGTTTTTTTCAAAAGTTACAAAAATGTTTTTTTGTGACTTCTCTTTCGTCGGTAATATTTACATTAGAGGCGATTTCTTCACTTTATTCTATTTGTGAGTTTATGTGCATTAAATAATGTCAAGTAGGTTCTCAAAACCTCAACAGTTTTTTGTTAAAATGATAGTGGTAATGGCATGTAGAGTTCATTTTGGGGTAATTTTTTTGTTTTTTCAAAAGTTACTTAAATGAATTTTTTTTTCAATGTCTCTCATGTCGTTAATGTTCACATTTCAATGGATTTTGTATACATTATTGAATTTGTGAGTGGAAGTTCTTCAAAATATTTCACTTGAAGTTTTTCGAAAACAATAGATTTCTGTGAAAAAGAGCTTCAAATTTCGGATTTTCAGTAACGCTTAATGCCATTTTCTTAAATACGGCTCCAATTTTTTCAATAGTTTTTTTTTTATTTAGGACAAGGTTTTAGCCTTCTTTAATATTCTTAAAATAATATTTCGGTTGTACTATTTGGAAACCGAAAAGTTCAGAAAATGTCACAAAAAAAATTATTTTGGGCAGCGATAGATGGCAGCTGGCAAGCGGATGAGGCAAGACCGTAAAGCGAGCACACACCAAGGAAATTAGAAAACTTAACTACCAAAGTCTGTGCCATTCTGAAGTACTTATAGTTTTTTATGGAGTCCGTGAAAGCTGATTCACTTCCCTGACCCCTTCTCCTTTCCCCACCAAATCCAGAAAGGGGTTCACAAGCGCTGCGAGTGCTCTTTTACTATTGACGGT
Organism: Teleogryllus occipitalis; assembly: GCA_011170035.1. NCBI lineage: Eukaryota > Metazoa > Arthropoda > Insecta > Orthoptera > Gryllidae > Teleogryllus > Teleogryllus occipitalis. Next base: position 28,420 of record BLKR01005197.1, read on the forward strand.
GACACGATGGCAAGGGTAAACATTTTCCTCAAGTCACAGACAAGTTGATTTTTTACACAACTATTTAAATGGGCAAATCCTCATTTGACTGTCAGGGCAGCACTTAAAATTCAGTGGGAAAGGGTAAAAGTGCTGCAGGAACACAGTTGAAATTTAAATTGGACTTCACAGCTGCAGATAAACCATTGGTGCTGAGATATAAATTACTGGTGATTTAATAAATGTTATTTTAATATATATTTAATATTGTTGACTTCCGATTAAATGAGATTTTAAAAAGCTGTTTAAGAAAAAATATTGTGGCCAATCTTCTAAAAACGCGGAAAAGTGTGGAGAAAAAGGTGCCGAAACATAAAAAAGAGGGAAAAGGTGGCGTATTATAGTAATCTCTCGAAAAGCTACCACATTGTGTTCATTTTGCTTCATTTTATCCCCCCCAAATATATTAAAGTATCCGTACGAAAAATCTATATTTTTGAAAAGGTGCTGCACCTTAAAATTCTTTCTCTAGTCATAACGTATGGTCATGTACAACCAAGATTTCAAAGGAGAGATAGTTTCCTTACACGTAAGTCTTCCTGTAAATTTTAGAATTGGAATAAAAATGCGAATCATTCTAACTATTAATTCTCTTTACAATTACTTTTAAATGTTGATTTTTCAATGTTTGTTGTGTTTTTTTCACCCACAATTTAGCCAGAATATATGTCTGCTTTGTATGTATTGTCTACATTTATTTCAGTAAAAATAAATCTTCCTGTCTGCTCCATTTCGGGTAAAATAAATGCCTGGACTTCCGGGCTCTACTTATAAATAATGTTAAAAATAAATCTTTGTCGAAGATAAAGAAGGGAATAAAAAGTAAAGGACATTGTTTTGCTATTTTTTCATTCATTAACTTTCATTCGTAACTCATGGAAGTAAAACGTCCTGGATCTACGTAAATATTAAATTTAAGTATGTTCTGCATTAAATCGCCGTCATCTTAATTTTTAATCACAAGACACAAGGTTCAAAATGCAGTTTTGCAATAGTACTACGTACAAAATCATCGAAAAAGATAACATAAACATACATAATTATTAAAAATATGCGAAACAAAAGGTTGGAAGATTTCTTCAAACAAGCTTTTTATGCTTCTTAAATAATTCTTTAACATACCTACACCTGCTGAATATTAAAGAAAATGCACCGCTTGCTTCAAATTGACTCAACCTCCATTCATTGAGTTGTCAGTCCAAATATTTTTCATGATTAAAAAGGGGACCGATGCACAAATTTGAAATAATTTTAGAAGATTTCCAGCTGATTTCTGACTGCAAAAATTCTAAATTTCACTCATATGGAGAACATCTGGAAACCCCATGATGTTTTTATGTGTAGAAAATGTAGTTTGGGGTTTACAGTAATATAGTTTCGGCAAGAACCTCTGTTCGTAGAGTCAGAGGTGGTTCGCACTTAGTAAAATTTTATTTTAAATAATTAATTTGTGTTTGTCTCTACATACTTTAAGATATCTGCAGCAGATATTAAATCAGTTTATTCAGTTTCGTCAACCGTTTACTTTTCGCTTTAAATATATATTTTGTTAAAATTATAATAAAGTATGACATCTTAGATAACCCCTCAAAAATAACTATAAAGAAATCTCTCCCCCTTCAGATTACCTATGCAAGGGAAAACATGAAAGTTAAATCCCCTAACCCGCATCTCTGGAAATAAAGTTTCAGGCCGCCTGAGCATCCACATCAGTGATAGATGCCAGTGGTTGATGGTTTTGAGCAATTCACTACAACTTAAGTGATTGGACATTTTATTTATATCATTTTTTGATAACATCGATATTTCTGGGAAAATATATCGATTTGAAGAAAACCTCAGTGTTAACTTACAGATTTTTCTGCTCGAAAATATGGAGGTTTTAAAAACATCAAAATTTTCGAGCAGAAAATATCTATGATGTTGTGGTCTTCCTCGGGGCTGGTCTGCGTCGGAGGTTTTTTTCTTTTCTTTTCATTTTTCCCCCTGCTAGTATCCCTGGCGAGGTGGGAATTTATTCATAATACTGGTATACAAAATGCTCCAACATTTCTGCTTGTGGAGCTAAGGGAGGGCAATATCTTAAATATACTAACTTACATTTAAATCTAAATACATTTGCCACTCTGGGCGAACGTTGATTTAATATAACAATTTTTGAATGTATTTTCTTTGAAAGTTCTTGCAATTGTTCTTGATTTCTGCTTTTATATTTTCACTCGCTCTCTCTTTCATATTTATGCTATATTTACAAACATACATTCACACATTCATTCTACACTACACACTACACTGCATCGGAGTGGTCAACGCTCGGGTTTATAAATGGGTGAGGGCCGAGTACGATTGGTTGCACTAGCCGGCCAATGAGAAGGCAGACAGTCCTGATTGGCGGGTTGGTCCCGGTTCTGACCCCGTCACCACCCCACTGTCTCAATCGCACGTTATTACGACACATCTGGCTCGAGCATGGTACATTCCCTCTCGGCCTGGGCCCTTGGCTTAGGCCCCCCGTTCTTTCTTATTGTGGCGCATTCCACATATGTGTTCTTTCTGTGTCCACAATGTCCCGCTGTGTACTGCGTTGCCACGTGCTGAGTGGCGGCCGCTCCAGTACACTTAGTTTCTCAGTCGTAAAATGAACGTGCATGAAGTTTCCTCCGCAGGTGACGTGTTGTTTACCGATGTTGCTTTGCGTGCGCAGAGGATGGCGAATAGCAGCCAGGCCATCGCGCTGGCGGAGTGGCAGGCGGAGGTGGAGGGGCGGCTGGCGCTGCTGGAGAGCGCCGCGCAACGCGCCGCCGCGGCCGCGGGAGGCGCCAACGCTGCCGGCTCTGGCTCGGGCGGCGGCGACGGCGCGGACGGGGCGCGCGCCGGGCGCGTGGCGCAGCTGGAGGAGACGCTGCGCAAGGCGCTTCTGCACCTGGCGCGCGCGCGCCGCCTCCGCAGGCGCCGGCGGCGCCAACAGCAGCAGCAGATGCGCCAGGCGGCGTCCACCGCACGGGAGCCGCCGCCGGAGGGAGAGGTAAGCGAAACTGCATGTTCATAGACCGGAACCATAACGGGTACTGCTGCGCTCTCGGCTGTCCTACCCGGCTCGCGCAGTCCCTAATGCATTCACTGGAACTGAAGTAGTCAAGTGCATACCATAGCGGACGACACCATTGATCTTCTGCACATGCGCAGATGCACTAGTGATGCAAAACGAACTGAGCATGCGCAGAAGATCTAAAGTGCTTTAACGTTCGAGGGTGCACAAACTCTCTAGGGATGTAGGATTGTATGGACTTTATTAAAATCCGGACTATCTTCATAATTTTGCTAAGTAGATGTCGGGTCGACATGATCCATGCAAATACTCGCTTGGTCAGCACATTTCTATGCCCTGGCTGAAGGGCTTGATTTTTGTTGAGCCTTTCCCCAAAACTCTGCTGTTGAATTTTCATACATTCTGTTTAGCGTTACAATGGCACGTGTAATTGTTTCGGCGGCAAACACGGGCGTCAGAAGACTTGAAGCCCACTGGATGATCAAGTGTAGGGCCCACTACGTTTTCGGTATTCTGACGAAATGAAAAGTAAAATAAATTCAACGCAAACAATTGTTTAAATTTTGCAAGAAATATTTTTTTCGCCACACAATCGTATAAATTTGAGGAATGTTGGTGAATACTACGGGGACGACTTTTCGCCAAGAATGTTATTTACGTGAGAATGTCTGTACTTTCGTCGGCTATCCTGTGTAAATTCAAATGGCTATCAACATTTCCAAGTCCAGCTGGGAATACCATTGTCTAATCGAGCGCAAACTGAAACATTTTGAAACACGCTGTGCACGAAACGAAATTTTCTTGTGCTTGTTTTCTGTGTACGAAACTGCCATTTTCTAAAATTCTGATAGTATGCGAGAGATTCCGAATTCTGTGCAAAACATCTGGAACATCTGTTTGGCAATTGACTTTAGTCTTGAAATTTTATTGATTGATTTTTTCGTGTTTCCGGGCGCGTCAACGGCTTTGGTCATTAGTCCCGCAAGTGTAGTGCATGTTTTTTTCTCGGGAGATGGCTATGATCTTCCCCCCCTGGATGGCGAGATCCGGCGCCGACCTGTCGGCTAGTGGAATTTCCCCGTAACCAGGACTCTCCCACCAGCGGGGTACCGCGCCAGCCGGGACAAGCCCTAAGCTCCCGACCGGTCTCCCGGAATATGTGGTAGTCTAGTGCATGTTAGTGTAAGAGTGTGTGTGTGTGTGTGTGTGTGTGTGTGTGTGTGTGTGTGTGTGTGTGTGTGTGTGTGTGTGTAAGGGGAGAGGCTAGGACAAGGAAGGGGAAGGACAGATCGCGCGCGGTCCGTGGCCCGTTTGGTAGGGTACTGCCCCTGCATTCGCCTGGAGCTGATCGGAGAAACCACGAAAAACTACCGATCAGAGCAGCCGGCCCGCTAGAATTCTCCTCCAGACTGAATTCGACCTAGCTGAAAAGCTAGGTTCGAAAATCCTGCCGCCGTTAGGACTCGCACCTAGGATCTCCCGGTCAGAGGCGCTGCAGTGACATCCGTTGATGCACTGAGCTACCGCTCCCGGTTTGAAATTTTATTACTTAGTACATGCAACCGAGATACGATATTGGCTCCAATCCATTTACTTCTATAAAAGGAAATTTACAAATTTGTTCCGAAAGTGTTGTATAAGGAAATTTACTAAAGTGTTTAGAAACTGAATCTAGACTCGGTTAATAGTTCCCGTATACAAGGTGTGTTCCAAAAGGAATGCGACCAAATTCATAACAAAATATTTACTGATCATATTCGCACAATTAATCAGTTTTCGTAATAGCACGCTCCTGCGTTGCAGTTCTGGGGGATGTTTCCAGGCCTGGAAGGCGTTCTCCGGAATGTCTTTTGAGCTGATATGACATGGACCTTGATGTTTTCAATCAAGTCCCATTGTTTTCCTTTCAGGCCTCCTTTTAAGCGAGGAAACAAAACGCCTTCAGGAGCCAGGTGAGGACTGAACGGAGGCTGGGGGAGTATTGGGGTGTAGGTACTGACCAGGAAATCGTTGGCGACGAAGGCGCGTCGTGGAGCGACACCTTTTTGTGGCTTCGCCAGTACGAGACACTCCTTTTCAGTCTTTTGCGCCTTTCCGAGAAGAAAAAGCGGCAGAGGTGCCTCAGGGCTGAACTGATGTCAGAGCAGTGCTTGACCGGGACGTCCTTGTGTTTGAATCCGCCGGTAGCAGGTTTTTCGACACTATGTAGTCAGCCGAGTCGAATGCAACGGTTTGTGAGAGGAGAATTCGAGCGACCGGCTGCTCTAATACGTAGTTTTCCATGGTTTCTCCGATCACCACCATGCGAGTGTCGGAATTTACCCTAACGGAGTGTGCGCGATCTTTACTTAATTTTCCTTGCCCTATCCTGACCCCTTACAACCGTCAGCCAGAATTCAAACAATCACGCACACGTGTCACATTTTCGTCGATGGGGGAGGTTTCGTCTGTCCGTGCGTCCGTCCACTATGGGGTTAGTCGGTGACGTCCTCTCGGCCCAACTTGAATTATTTGTGCCATTAGAGAACACGTAATTTTGACAACCAATAATTAACGGAATCGTGTCTGGCGTATTTCTCAAGTGTAATCAAAATTTGATAGCGTAACGTTCCACGGAGGGATCCATCGCGCCGTGATACGAAATCTCAAAACTGGAATCATGGGAGCGCATACTCTGGCAGATCGGAGGCGACTCAGACGGAACGCGTTTTGAAGCTAATACTTCCTTCACACAGCCCTGCGAGTTAGAACTCTACGGTGTAACGCCGCGGCAGAAAGTAATTAGTCGCAATACTGATGGAATGCACCTTGTATACCATGCGTATGAGTATTCTTAGTAGCAATGAGCCCGATAGGACACATTGAATGTATGCGAAATTGTGTTAAAAGTACACCCTTGAAAACGTAATTTTTGCGTCCAAAATGCCTTGCACCGAGAGGTAGACGGCGATTGACAAACCTGTGTAAGAACTACACTATCTACGGGGGCTTTACAAATCCACATTGTCTAGTTGGAACTATTAAGTGTAAAATTTATTTTATTGGAGAGCGTATAAAATAATTTAACGTCCATTAAGTAAATAGTTCTAAGTCCCGTGATTCCTGCTCATGAAACTGAATTGATATTGATTTTTACTTTCTCGTGTACGTACGTATATAAAGAGTGATACACGTAGTACACAGAAAGTTATGTAATGCTGCGGAAAATCGATTTCGACATTTCAACGGAAATACATTTGGGGTCCCCTGATACCGCAGAAGTTTATTTTTTTCAAAACGTCTGTCGTAGAAAAATCGATACCAAAATGTTGTGCGAACTTTTATTACGATAATTTGGTGTTACCATCCTACGCGGTGTTGTTGCCATACAATATGGTGATGGATATTTGAGATATTTATTGTTGAACGGCGCCATGATGGGAGAGATAAGAACAGGCAGCACTATTTACTTAACTTTAATGTTACAATGTTCTCTAGGTTCAATTACATGGTATATTCAACTTTATTAGACTGGTAGAATGTGTATGCAGATGTGCATATCGCCGTTTCGAATGTATTCATAATGCTTATATATAGAATAGCCTTTAGTAGGATGTTCATTTGTGAAATTATTTCTTGTGTGTCTATATGATGTGCTGAAAATAATGCGAGCAGTTCCGAGTAATGCGAGAAAGTACGTGTTGTAGCCGTGTTGTAGTTTTTTATAATTCCTTGTTAGCATTCCTTGTTCTTGATCGCGAATTTTGTCTACTTCTTGCATAACATTGTCAGAACAAATGTAGAATTTTGTAATTTAGCGGATTGTTTTTGGTAATGTAGAGTGGATAAGAAATACCTTCGCAGACTGGGAATCGAACCCGCTACTCCTCGAATTCTAAAGCATCTCTTGACACTGAGCCATCTATTCGCTGTTCTAACACTTTTAACAACACGTTTTATGTTAAAGAAGCTTGAAAACCCTACGTATACAAAAATTGAAGTCGGTTCAATTTCACGGGCAGAAATCACGGAGTCTTTCAACTATTTACTTCTTAATGGACATAAAGTTATTTATGCACAAGGGGGTTATAAGGATCCTAATGAGCAAGTGGCGACAGAACACCCGAGGGCCTTTCGTTGGCGGAGGTCATTACAACCTGTTAACGCCGGTGGTACATAAATAAAATTATGAATGTAATTTTATTACTTCACATTTACTTATTGACTAACTGGATGTTAACTGGACTTAACTTGCTTAGTCTTTTCATAATTCCCTCCGTAAGTGAGCACGTAGCATCATTCAACTGTTTTCACATTTCCCTCGTAAGCACGGTCCTATCGATCCCGGTAAGTTATGCAGTGCATATAAAACTGTATCAAAGGCAATAACAAGGTACAGCATGTGAGTAACAAATAAAATATTTTATACGCTCTCCTTTCAAATAAATTTAATCTTAATAGTAGTGTCTAGGGAACTGAATTTGGAGAAACCTCATTAGAGAGCGCAGTCAGCAGCCATGCAGGCATCGCCAACGACCTTGACAGGCCAAGACATTTTCGACGCGAAATATTGTTTCCATGACAGTACTATGTGAAATTGTTTCTGTGATGCTGTTTTCGTGACTAACAGAATTTTAAAATTAACGCGTATACAGTGGTCCGCGACGTGTCCAATTTTCTGCGTTGCCGAAGGCGATCTAGCTCGGAGATGGGGGTATTTCCTCCAACTGATAGTAAAAACCCAACAGTTGTGTCAACTAATCAGATACCAGGCATCGCGATGCGCAATCTGGTAGAACCATGGAAATACGAAATATGTTGTTTTGTATAGAGCGCAGAATTGCGTTAGCGGACAGGAGAATCCTCGGCGCACTCTGCCTCTTTGAACTGAACGTAATTTGTGCCAAGGGAAAGTTACATGTGTCATAATTAGGGAACGGATTTAATTGTAATAAAAAATGAAAATAAGTACATATATATGTATTTATCTTTTCAAAAATATGTACGAAATTAAAAATATGTAAAATAAAAATTGAAGTTAAGAGTTTAAAATTGTTCCATACAACGTGCATTTTCAAGTTTTCAAAAAGAAAATGTCGATCAGCTCTCAAAATAGATTTGTAGCGGCTGAAGGAACGTTCCACATCAACAGAAGAAATTGGAGCATATTTGAACGCCTGAACCCATTGGGTTCAGTTATAGTTCCAGTGTTGAGGTGTTTTTTTCTCCGATGAGAATGTTGGCAATAATTTTCATGTCTTTCCAGTCTGAATTTTTCTCCAACGAATGTTGTAATTTCTTTTTCATTTGTTTGTGTTTTCACCTGTTGTGTCTTTTAATTTTGCTAATGCCCTGTTAATAACTTCAATAATAGCAGCTAATGGCATGTTCTGAGCCTCAAGCTTTGCGATAGCATTTACTAAAAAAATTGCATTTGCAGAAGTGAAAGCCAAATTGTATCTCAGACTAGAATCATAAATCAAAGATTTTGCTTTTTGTAGTGCCGCAGATGACTCTGTGTCCAGCTTCAAAAGAATATCTTTTATTTGCTCAAAGTTTTCACAATAATATTTAGCTGCTTCTAACCACGTGCCCCATCTTGTAATTACCGGTTGTGGAGGCAAATTCAGTTCAGGATAACTGTCTTTAAACATTTTAACTCTGCTTGGTGCTTTCAAAAATACTTTAACAGTCGATATCAAAGTATCGACATCAGGAAATTGATGTCGAACAGTTTCTGCCACTCGATGAAGAGCATGTACTACGCGCGTAAGATGAATAATCTCTGGGTGGAACACTTTTAATGCACTACCCGCTTTCACCATGTAAGGAGCAGCATCGGTTAAAAACAACGTGTTCATGCATGATACCACTAGGCCACAGCAGACTCATCGAGTCATTGAAAAACCTGGTAATTCTAGTGTGGTTGCAATTTTCTAAAACTTCACAATTTAATAGAAATGATGTCGAAGGAAATTCAGGGCATATCTTTCCTACAATAATATTTGCAATATATCTTCCTTCAACGTCAGTAGTTTCATCAATTGAAACCCAGACCTTACTAGTTTTTATTTCCTCTCGAATTTTAGTCAGAGTTTCCAAATAAACAGTTTCATGTAATTTTTTCTGAGTGTGCTTTCCTCCGGACTTTGTTTGTCAGTGTATTTTTCTAAGAAGCTCTTGAACTCAGGGTTGCTGACTTTGTAAATGGGAATATCGGCTCAAACTAATGCACGACACAAATCGGTGAAGAAAACTGACTCACTGGATTGAACATCAGGTGAAGATGTAAGGAATGTTTGCTGAAGCTTCAATTTTCTTTCTTTGTTTTCTCTGTGTTTTGCTGTAGCGATGTGCTGCGTGACTTGAAACCGTTGGGAGGTTGAAACCTTTTTCTCACAGCATGCGCAGTACAATATACTCGAGTCACTTCTGAAGGTTTCATTAGGAAACTCGCGGATTATCTAGTCACCAACTCTGGATATCGCTGCGATTTTTGGCATTGTCTCGCACCTGTTCACACCTCTCAATAAGATTGCTATATGAAACGTAAAATACTTAAAAGTACAGTTTTACGAAGAGCCGGTGCATACGTGACCAGTTGTAGTGAAGAGCTAGTACCGATAGGTTCCGATTTTCGCATTTTGAGGCAGAGAGATTTCTAGGTGGGGCGCAGTAAGCGCGATAAGACAGACATTTTAAACCATGTTTGTCCGATTAATATTGTATTGCGCATGGAATGAATGTAACACGAGAAAGCATGTGATCTGCTTCTTGACCATCCGCTCACCGTACGCGGTTTCCGAGAAGCAAGGGCAGAGGGTCTGTCGGAGCGAAAGTCAGGAGGACGTAAACGTGCAGTGTTTCATTGCTAATTTTATCAGAAAAACAGATTTCCGGAATATTACTGGGAAATTCTTATTTGATATTTTTTTGTTCAAGTAACGAAATATGTTAGAAAATAGTGGTAAAATGTAAAATATGTGAAAATATGTACTTATACTAAAATATGTAAAATAAAAATGGTTTGAATTCATTCAGAATGTATAGAAAACAGGTGTCACAAAACAAATGTTAGGAAAATCCTAGAAACATCGAGGTGGGTTGGTCCACGTCCTGACGGGGGGATGCAGAGAACGCTCTGAAGTTTTCCTTCTCATTTTTTTCTCATCTTGCTTCTCATTTTATGTCACCCATATCCTTTTTCACTCTTTATGTTCCTCACTGGCCTTGTATGGCACCTCTGTATGCTGAACGCCCACCCATGTATTTGCCGTGCTTGGCGACCCGTGTCGAAGTGAATGGGTAACGTGAGAGTTGATGGGTCAGTATACATTCCCGACTGTCGCCTTAACGCTGGCTTCTTATGGGTTCTTGCCATATTCGCTGTGCGAATACCGGTGAGCCCTGGTGACTGAGGGAGGGCACCTTGTAGGTCCCAATACACTCCTTTTGGCCTCGGACTCTTCTAGACGGGCAGTCGGGAGCAAACCCACTCCCGATCAATCGCCTCGGAATAGGTCTTGTACTGAACTCCAGATTGAGTCCACGGCGGTGCAGCACTGACATTCCCCCACTATATTTGTGTCAACCCTGGCACCCCAGTGAGGTGTCCCCGTGTTGGACTCCGTGGTGGGTGGGGAGCACGGAGACGAATCAGCTTCACCTCTATGGAGCGCAAGACTAACCCTCTACCCTATTCTGGAAGGAAGAAGCGCTGCTGTGAGCTTACGGTGGATATAAGTAGCTTCTTCCTTACGGAAGAGGATAGACCGAAGAAGCCACGTTTTCTTTTGAGGACGTGTACGGAAGAAGAAAGAACTTTCAAGAGCGTCAGCACAGTCCGTCTCGCGCGAGCCATTGAGGATTCGTTTGGAAAACTTCAAGCGGTGGTGCGTCAAAGAAATGGCACCATCCTTTCTGAAGCTCGTACCGACGAACAGATAGAAAAGATATTAAAAACGAAGCAGATTGCCGGTCTCCAGATGGAAGTAACCGCTCACCCTACCCTTAATCTATGTAAGGGAGTGCTCAACCACGATCATTTCGCGACTGAAACCGAAGAGGAACTTCTATCTTTCTTTAAGAGTCAGGGCGTCAGGGAGGTGTTTAGGATCAAGAGGAAGGAAAATGGGAGAGATATCCCCACTCCTACCTTGATCCTGACTTTCAATCTCCCTTCTCTCCCAAAGAGGATTAGTTGCAGTTTTTATTTCCATGTGCGGCAGTATGTGCCAAACCCCCTGCGCTGTTTCAAGTGTCAGAGGTTTGGCCATACTCAGCGATGCATGGCCGAGGACCTTGTTCCACGCACGATATCCCTGCACATCTCCACTTCGCTGTGTTAACTATGAAGGAGACCATGCGGCCAATTCCAACAGGTGCCCTACCTGAGGGAGTGGTCAAAAAATCAGAGTGACGGACAAGTGTCGTTTCCTGAGGCACGACGTCGGTACCAGACGCGTTACCGTGTGGATGTGGTCCGAAGTTTCGCTGAGGGTCAACAGTAGAAAAAATTAAATTCCTAGACACCGAAAGCTACTTCTGTGCGCGATGCTGCCCGCCAGGTGTCCTTTGAAGACATCGGCGGAGATACAGATACCTGATATCGTGTCCCATCTGAAACAAAGAAGGAAACGAAAACTGTAAATGTTTCGTCAAACATAAAGGCATCAAGCTGAGAAACAGAGACCGGCATGCCCTACTTCTAAATCCATGTCGCCTGTATCAAAAGACCGTGGTCTTCCAACACATGCAACTCTCTCTAGCAGTTGTAAAGACGACTGCAGGGAACGGGGAACCCCACATGAACTCGTGCATCACTCAACAGAGAAGGAAAAAGAAGAAAAAGAAACCCGACTTATAATTGCCCTAGAAGCAAAGAAACTTAACACCCAGAGATTGACTCGCCTATCGTGGAACCTCCATGGCTTTCGTCATCGTTTAGACGAATTAAAGCTGATTATGTCTGCATAGACTCTTGGTTATCTGACTGCAGGAAACTTTTCTCCTTCCTGAGCACTCCCTTTCTTCGTGGCTTTTGTTGTTACAGGTAAGACATTGATGACCTCCGTAACCATGGGGGAGTCGCTACATTTGTCACAGACTCCCTGGTGTCCAAAGAAATAGACGTTCGAATCACTATTTGTTATCTTGCGTCCGTATGAACATCCGCTCACTATTTTATTTCTGTCACTATTTGCAACGTCTATATCCCTCCTGGACAAGTCATGTCACTAGAAGAACTGGAAGACGTGGTTTCTCAGTTGCCCGCCCCTTTTCTTAAAGTGGGGGACTTTCATGCCCACAATCCCGCCTGGGGTGGCCCAATGTCGCCCGAGAGGAAATATTCTTGAAAATATTAACCAGAACATCATTCTCCGGAATACTAGCGAAAGCACACACTTTTCCGAGGCTTGAAACGTCCGTAGATCTGGCTCTCTGCAGTCCCTCTCTTTCTACAATCTTTGAGTGGGCTGTCCTTGGCGACCTGCATGGCAGTGACCACTTCCCCGTTCTGGTGGACTTCGATATTCCCGACCTAAACGTTGCCCGCCCTCCTTGCTGGCTAATCCATCGAGCTGAGAAACATTCGAGGAAGAAATACGCATATCAGAAAATGTCCAAACAATATCGATGTTATGGTTGCTTATTTTACTTACCCATTTTTCATGCGGCATCACTTACCATCCCGAAGTCGTCGGCTCGCCCACGAAATCCCCCTGTGGTATGCTGACTGTGCCACCACGTTGCGTGATCGGAAGCGGGCATTGGCAAAGGTTAGTAGGTTCCCTACCAAGGATAATTTAATAAATTATAAAACACCAGCCATAGCTAGATTGACCGTACGGGAAAGTAGGCTGCGTTCTGGAGAGTTTATATTTCATCACACTTGTGCCGTACGCCCCTTAAAGTAGTGTGGGGAAAGGTTCGAAAGATCGGTGAAAGACTCTCTTCGCCGTATCGCAGGGCTTCTGGTAAATGGCAATCTCCTTACCTCTCCAGAAGATATAGCCGAAGAATTGGCTTATCACCACGAGCATGTCTCCAGCTCCGTACAGTCTCAGCTCCGCATGTCTCCTAGCTTTAAAAAACTGCAAATTAGAGATCTCGAGTCGCGTGGAGGATGATTACATTGACGAATTTTCGTGTGTCCTCGCTTGTGCGAAAGATTCTACTCCAGGACTAGACCAGATACATAATCCAATTGTTGAAACGCCTACCTAAAAACGCTCGTTCTTTCTCCGCATTTTCAACAAGATTAGGGCTAAACATGCCGCACCAGGGATTTGGCGTGAAGCCCTTGTTCTTCCAATCCCTCAAGGAAAGAACAGAACAAACCCCTCCATTTACTGCCCAATCTCGCTCACAACCTGTGTGCGCAAGCATTTGGAGCGAATGGTAAACACACGTCTGGTCTGGCTCCTGGAATAAAAGAACCTATTTACACCTCTTCAATGTTGCTTCAGGAAGCACGGGTCAGCCATGGACCACTCAGACTTGCCACATAGATTTCCACTTTCGTGCTGCGTCAACACCTGGTAGATATATCGATATAGAGATAGCGTATGACACCATCTGGAGGAACGGCATTTTCGCACCTTGCACTCTTGGGGCCTTTGTTACTAGTAAGTTTTCTTTCGTCAAGATCTTTCCGCGTCCGCCGTCCGTGACACGTTATCCTCCCTCAAGTCACCAGTTAAAAAACGGTGTTCCCCAAGGATCGATTCTGAGCGTCTCTTATTGCCATTGCTATCAATAGTATTGCATCAGTATTCCGGGAGTCTGTGAAGGCATCACTGTTCATTGACAACTTTGCCATTGTTTGCTCCTCCAAAAGCTGCACGTTATTGAGAAGCAGTTACAACTTGTGCTCAAATTGCAGGAATGGAGTGATGAAACAGGATACAAGTTCTCCACCTCAAAAACCAACTGCACGCACTTCTGCAGAATTCATCCTCCATAATCACCCTGACCTTTTTCTTGCGGGTCATCAGCTTCCATTTGTTGAATCCCCAACTTTTCTTGGGTTCACATTCGACAAGAGCTTAACCTGGCGAAAACACATCCGTAAATTACCGGGCCGATGTGTATCACCTTTAAATCTCCTTCTAACTCTTACTGGTAGCTCTTGGGACGCAGACCGTGTGTGTCTCTTGCGTTTGTATAGAACTCTCATCCGCCCTATCTTGGATTACGGATGCATAATGTATGGGTCAGCGTCTCCATCAACCCTCCGGCCATTAAATACCATACACAATGCCGGTAGAAGGATCGGTATAATGCCTCTTGGCCGGCACTGGAGAACCATCACTGAGCCGAAGGAGAGATGTTTTGATTCCCTCATATGGTGCGAAACTATCCATTGTGGATACTTCCTCACGCCAAGCAGTCCTCTGCCCAGCCACCTTGACTTCGTATGCACTTACACCATTGTTACCGCATCCACTGGGAATCCGTCTCCGTATGCTTTTACAGAAGCTTAATATAAAATTGCCCAACCCTGTGATCCCCCGACGAAACCTTGTTTCCCCTTGGAAACTACACCGGCCCACAATAGACCTTAGATTGTCTAACCTCCTTAACACCTTAACTTCCCCTTGTACATTCCTAACGGAATTTCAGACGATAAAATCGATTATCCTGGCCATTACTTTATTTACACCGATGGCTCCTCCGAAAACGGCGAAGTCGGATATGCCTTCTACTGCCGAAGTTTTCGATTAGACACTTCGTGCAATGTCTATACTGCTGCGTCTGTACTATTTGGGAGGCACTTAAGTTTGCTCTATCGGTGTCATTAAGGAAAGTAGTGAATTGCAGTGATTCCATAAGCTCTCACGAATCCCTCTCTTCCTTCTCGTCTTGTGACCTTCTGTCAATGACCACCCAACTCCAAATCCATCATCTATTGGTTCGCCTCTACATCTTAGTCTTGTGTTGGGTCCCTGGCCACGTGGTAATAAGAGGAAATGAAATAACTGACCAGGCAGCAAAGTCCGCCACGTATAAAAGAGAGTTAGACATCTTTACAGTCCCCACGGAAGACACTAAGCTCTTTATCAAACGTTCTACCCTCAGTGAATGGCAAACAGAGTGGCAGAACTCAGATTTTAATCTCCCGAGAATCAAGGATTCCATAAATGCTTGGTCTTCCTCATCTCGTAATGTTAGGCGCGAGGAGGTCATTTTAACACGCCTTCGGATCGGTCACTGACATTTCTCCCACGGATATCTCCTCCGCGGGGATCCACCTCCTATATGCGAATACTGCAAAATAGATCTTTCCGTGGAGCATGTTCTCTTGCACTGTGGTGAGATAAGAGAGAGCCGCTGAAGGCACCACCTTGCTAGCACCTTAACGGATATTCTTTGAAATGAATCTTCTCTCTGCAAGCTTTTTACGAGAGACTAACTTCTACAGCCTTATCTGAGAGAAGATAATGCCAATTATTTGGCTTTTAGTCCGAGATTTTTAAAGTAATTATCTGGCTTTTTTTCTGCCTAACCCTCTTTTATTAGGATACGTTCCTTTCAATTTTTCTTTGCTTTCCATCTAATATTTTAATTTTTTTCAGCTTGGCACTGCAACATTGCGTATTGGTCTTAAAATAATTTGCTACGGGCGCCAATGACCGTAGCTCTTGAAGCGTCCTTAAACTCAATCGTAATGATGAAGGAAGTTTTACGGAAGGTATACGTGGATTTAGTCATCTTAAATTGTCAAAAGCATTTATCGTTAATGTCATTTGAAGTTGTTTTTTTTTTTTTCTTATTAAAGTGTGGATCTGTGCTAGTAAGGTAATGGAAGTGACTGTTTGGGGGCGCCCTCAGTACTAATACTTTGGGACTATTCTCTTTGAACCAAATCGTGGTTATCCGCGCCCGTTTTCTTGAGCCTTTATTTCACTAGATGGCAGAGGAGTGAGGATTGTTCGACGATAGGACTAATATATCAAATCTGTAGCTTGTTTTTCGATTCAAAATAATTTATTACTAGGAAGCGAACATATGTGTTAATTAAATTTGCTCGTCGCTTATATTTTTTAATCCAACTAATGTTATTGCAGGAGCGGGTGTAGGTATTCCGGGGCTGAAGAAAACGTGGGTTTATAACACCTGTGGAGTTGTGTGTGGAGCGTTGAGGCGGAGCCATTAGGCAGGGCGCGTGAGTAATGGCCAGAAAGCTTCGCGACGACAGCAAATTGGAGCCGTGGAGTCGCGATACGTGGTAGAGAATCGCGGACTAGTTTGTTAAAATGAGATAAAAATTATTTTATTAATAAAAATCAATAGAAACGTGAACCTTATACATTTAAATTTCCTAAACGCACTGTTTCATTTCATGTTTGCCACCGAACATTAGCTGAAAGCGGACTTCAATAAATGTGTTGTACATTGTCCACTGATGGTAAACGTGTCATCTTCTAGTATTCTTGTCTTCATATTGCTTTGTCTTCAGTGTATCGTCTGAATTGTGTAATGTTGCTAACGACCGCGTGTTTCTTCAGCATGTGCCGCCCGCTCCACCGACGGAGTGCCACGGCGCGGGCGCGGGCGGAGAGGAGCGCGACTGCGACGTCGAGATGGAGCTGGGCGGCGGCGGCGGCGGCGGCGGCGGCGGCGGCGGCGGCGGTGGCGGCGGCGGCGGTGGCGGCGGTGGCGGCGGCAGCGGCAGCGCGTGCGGGGAGCCCGAGTCGCTGCACCAGGCGGCGGAGCGCGGGGACGTGGAGACGCTGTGGGCGCTGGCGCGGCGCGGCGGCGCCGAGGCCCTGCGTGCGCGCGACCGGCGCGGTGACACGGCGTTGCACTTCGCGGCGCGCGCGGGCCGCACGGGCGCGGTGCGGGCGCTGCTGGACGCGGGCGCGGACGCGCGCGCGCGCGGGCGCGGCCTGCAGACGGCGCTGCACGCGGCGGCGGCGCACGGGCACGTGGAGGCGACGCGCCTGCTGCTGGACGCCGGCGCCGACCCCAACGCCGCGGACGCGTTCGGCGCCGTGCCGCTGGTGCTGGCCGCCGCCGACGGCCACGTGGCCGTGCTGGCCGCGCTGCTCGACCGCGGCGCGCGCCCCAACGCCCTCGACTTCAAGGGGGAGCCCGCGCTGGTCGCCGCCGTCACGGCGCAGCGCCCGGAGGTTGGTTGCGTTTTATGCTCCTTCACATCGACCCCCGAAGAGCCTCTCGGCGCCTTCCTGCCTGCTTTTCGGTTTGTCGCTTTCTTAACTCGAGTGCGTAGGCGTGCGCGGAGGGGAGACGGGGGGCTACAGAAGTGGAAGTATATATCGCGACCTTAGTAAAAAGGTTCTGTCGGCACCGCAGTGAATTTTACAGAACGTTCCAAAGAATTGACACCCTCTCTATAACAAAAGCTACTACATTCAATGTATTCCCTCATCAGGATTATGTTCAGGACCAGAAGCCTCAAATAGACCACCTTCAATTTCACTTTCAACATTACAGTTAATGCTCTTCCTCAAAAGATCTTTCAACACCTGGCCACTTTGCATGGGAATTGTGTGAACAGGATAGCTAACAAGACAGTATCCACAAACTTGTAAACACATTGGGTGTGTGCGGTGAAGCAGTGAGAACCTTTTTTTCACGAACTTGAACACACTTTTTGCAGATAGTGCTATAGTACTTTATATCTCAGAAACCAAGCTACGTATATCAGTGTAACTTATGTTCTGTAAATTTCATTCCTACCATTATGAACGATGCAAAAAGTTATTTTTGGAAAAAATGTTTGAACGTTTTTTCTTTAAGATCACGAGATATGCCCAGATGCAAAACAAGGTGCTTGCCAATGCTAACGTGCAGTGACACTGTATTGTAAGGAAGAACGTGCTGTAATTATCAGTATTTCTGTGAAACGATGGCTTTCTGAGAGAGCCTTCTGCCAGTGTCCTGGTTACGCTGTCCTCAGGTGGCGCGCACCCTGCTGGAAAAGGGCGCCGACCCGAACTCGCGCAGTCGCGCGGGCAACCCGGTCATCTTCCTGGCGGTGGACACGCACAGCGTGGAGCTGGTGACGCTGCTGCTGCGGCGCGGCGCGCAGGCCAACACGGTGAACATGCGCGGGGAGACGCCGCTGCAGCGCGCGGCGGGCGCCGGGCGCGTGGAGGTGGTGGAGGCGCTGCTGCGCGGCGGCGCCGACCCGCTGCTGCGCACCAAGGCCGGGCGCAGCGTGCTGCTGGAGGCGGCGTCGGGCGGCCACCCGGAGATGGTGTGGGCGCTGGCGAGCGCGGTGCCCGGCGCGGTGCGCGGCGACGCCGGCGCCGAGGCGCTGCGCTGCGCCGTGGAGGAGGGGCGGCCGGCCGTGCTGCGCGCGCTGCTGCACGTGGGCGCCGACCCCAACACGTGCTACCACAAGGATTCGACGGCGCTGCATCGCGCCGTGCAGTGCGGCCACGCAGACTGCGTGGCGGTGCTGCTGGAGGAGGGCGCGGACACGGAGGAGCGCGACGTGAACGGGTACACGGCGCTGCACCTGGCCGTGCAGCGCGACGACGCGGCCGCGGTGCGCGTGCTGCTGGAGGCCGGCGCCGACCCCGCCGCGCAGCGCCAGCTCGGCACCTACCGCTTCGGCTCGGCCGCCGCCGAGTTCGCGCGCTCCGAGGCCGTGCGCCGCCTGCTCGCCAACGCGCAGAGCAAGCGCCGCTAGCCGCCCGCGCCCCACGTCGCGCCCTGTAAGTCGCGACCTACATCCGCTCTTATATGGTTCGTTTCGTTTCAAGTTAAGTGCACTGTAGATCAGGGCTCCCCGGCTCGAGAGCTCCCGGTTGGCGCAACAGAGCCTGGCAGAGGGGGAGGGTCTACTGCTCTGCCACCTTGCGCGTGGTGTGAGGAGAACCCTCCACTGGCCGAGTGTGCTGAAATAAAGAATTCACTCTTGAGCCTGTTTGGCTGACTAGAGAGTGGCTTCTTTGCGACAAACTCTTAAATATTATATACAGGAATTGTTGCCCAGATCTTAAACATATTAGCAGTCGTGCAGTCAACATATAACAGGCATGTTTATTGTAATATTGATAATTGTAGATATATCAACCATATTGAAAAATGTTGGTATCTTATCTCTGTGTTTGATTTCTCAGAAGTGCAAATTGATGATGGTTAAGTCACAAATGGTAATTTATAGTAATGAACCATTTGTTAACAATAAATTGTTCCACTTCTGAAACTGAAGTGTTTGCATGAAAATGTACGGTGTGTAGTATTGTTTTTTTGTTATATATTTATATACACTAGAGATGGAAAATGGTTGTTTTCAGAAAGGCAATGGCATGAACTGTTGGAACCCTGCAAACTTCAGTAGTTTTTTGTACAAAAAAAAATCAGTTCGAAATAGATTGAAAATACAATTTTACACTCCACTACCAAATACCCTTTGCAGAGCGTCTTCCTTGCTACTACCAGGAAATTGTACTCATGATCTTCTTTTTCCGCATCTTCATATTGTCATTTATGAAAGATCTGAAGTAATGATTCTGATCAAGAGCCCACGTTTGTATGTCTCCCATTCATGTCACATGTTGAGATATTTTGGAAATATGGCTCAACATATCTTTCCCACAAGGTGTTTCTCACATCTGAATTTTTTTTTGAGACCATTGATGGAAATGCCTTGGATGGTTCATGATCGTATTTTGTGTGATGGACTTCGGCACTTGTCCAATTTGAAGGCAATTTGTATCAGATTCTCCAAAAGGTTCTTCCCTCCTCTTTTTCATACATTTCCTTTTAATTATTTTGAGCTTTTATATTTTGTATATTATTCTTATGGTACTTCCAGAGCAGTGCCTAGTCATTGCACGCTAGTGTGTCTGTCCTCTTTTTTTCAAACATTTACAAACATCTATGTCACCACTATTATATGGATTGATCTGCATCAATCTCTTTAATTCTCAATTTTGTGCTCTAAACTTGCTGATTTTGCAGTGACCACAGTGTGTTCATTTGGACTGCATTGTTTAACACGACTTGGGATAATATATTATGACTGTCAGGATTGTGGAGATGCATTGCATACACATTCTATGTTATCTTGCATAATCTGTATGACCCATGTGGTATCTTGCAATATATATACATACTCACTTGCGTGTGCGCGCATGCATGCATGCACGCATGCGCGCGCGCGCGCGCGCGCACACACACACACACACACACACACACACACACACACAAAAAACATTACTTCACTATGTACTCTTCTATGATCACAAACCAGTTACATTTTGCCATACCAGCAGCTGGCACCCTCACTGATATATGGCGTAACTCACACTACTGTGCCAAATATGAAATTGCTCAGTTATATATATTGACTGTGAGGATATGTGTGGAGAGTGTCATGAAGGCAAGATGGAATGAGAATGGACTGTAATCACCCATTTCCTTCAAGCCCTTCCTCTTCCTCCCTTTACTTCTTGATATGTCTTTTCCTGGAAGAAAGTCATAACAAAACCAGTCTTCCAGTCTAAGATGTAGTAGCAACCTTACATTTTTGAAAATGTTGCAGTGCATTGGCAAAAAGTTGTGTGTACTGTTTATACATCTTTCTCCCCATTAATCCACCAACATGATAGCTCTTTAGCAATGATCCAACCTTACCCAGGGAATGCTATTTTAATGCAATGATGCATGTAATCTAGCTTACTAAGCATTGCTCTCACAATTATTTTTATTTTGTATGGTTCATCCAGTATTAAATAATTTTTCTAGGGGATTCGTGTTACAAAACTGAAATAGTGATATAAATAGATCATTGCAATTTGATGAACTACCCTGCATAGCATCATTTGCTGGTGGACTAGGGGAAAAGGGCACATAGGTGTATATGCTGTTGTGAACAAATTGCCTTGGTACTTGAATAATTTGAAGTGTGATATGTGCTAATGTTCCCTTGTGAAAGTTTAATGTGCCCTTTTCTAATAGAACCAGTTTTATAGAAGTAGTCAAGATATTAATGTGTAAATCCCAGATAATAATAAAATACGTTGATTTTTAAAATATATAGACACATAAAGAACGTGTTTTATCATTTTAATAAGACAAATGAATAATGAAAATGGACCATTACTCATTTGATTGCATGACTTCTGTCTGATTAATTATGTTTTCTATTCATTTTTCATTTAACAAAGACTAATTTAGTGATCTAACATTATGAACTTCAGGGGTATATAACTCTATTTAAGGAGTATCTATATTTAAAATTTCTCTTGCAAGTCTGTATCTTAATAGTTGCTACCCTTAAATCCAATTCTGGTTATGTTACAAATTTTATAATTGCCCCTTAGTGAATTTGAAGATGATTTTGCTCATGAAGATGAAGAGGGGTTTAATAGATTAATTGAATGTCAGCTGGAAGCGAAAGCTTTTGAAGTTGAGGCAGATGATGGTGATGATGATGATGATGATGATGAGGAAGAGGAGCTGAAAAAATATTCAACCTGACAAGATAGCACTAAAGTAAGCATATCTGTAGGTAAAACTTAGATAATTGGATATTGTAATTTTCCAATGTCAGATTATATTGTCCTTTCACAATTTTCCAAAGTCAGATTACAGATTATAGTAATTATAAAAATTTGACTTGCAAAAATTTATTTCATTTGCACCACTGCTATCGTTGATTTATTGGTAAAGGGATCCAAGAAATAGTGGCTTTTTTGAGCTTTCCTAATTCACAAATAAGGTGATGATATATGGCCATTTTGTTTCTATCAGGATATAATAATTTGCCTTCCAAAAAGAAAAATGTTTTGGGGATTCTG
The DNA here is from genome assembly GCA_011170035.1 of Teleogryllus occipitalis. Lineage (NCBI taxonomy): Eukaryota > Metazoa > Arthropoda > Insecta > Orthoptera > Gryllidae > Teleogryllus > Teleogryllus occipitalis. The sequence continues at coordinate 50,269 of BLKR01005197.1, forward strand.
GAACATATAGTTTGCCGAGGCTTAGACAAAATAATTTTGTGTTATGATTATACATACTCTGCAATGATAATGGCCATACCTATATGCAAAATGCCTATAGGCAAAATAATTTTGAGGAATTAATGATATTAAGGAAAACATGGTTGCAAAGAGTTCTCGAGAGGAAAACCCGTAAGATGTTTATTTGTCAAATTTTGTAGTGTATCACGGAAAAGTGTAAATGGGAACCAAGTCTATGAACATGCGTTTGGAAACTCTGGAAAATATGTTTGTGAATATGTTTGATGAATTTTGTAGGAGGAAAAAATAACTTCAAGATCAGTTTTATTTTGATAAAATTGATTTGTGCATTTAAAAGACCAGGGATACAAAGTATCTGGGGCAATGGAAACAAATAGAATTTCAAAAGTCTGCCCTATTTTTGTACAACAGAAATGATGCGAAAAGAAAGGGCCTCTATTGATTCCAAAAATTAACAAGGATGATGGATTAATTACAGTAGCATGGAAAGACAATTCTAAATAAATGCTCTGTCAATGGACACAAATAGAATTTCAAAAGACTGCCCTATTTGTGTACAAGTAGAAATGATGGGGGAAAAAAAGGGCCTCTATTGATTCCAAAAATTAACAAGGATGACGGATTAATTACAGTAGCATGGAAAGACAATTCTAAATAAATGCTCTGTCGACATTATGTGGTAAAGACGTTAAACTGTATCAAACGTCTGCAGAAAAGAAAATTGTTACTAGATTAAATATCATTCACTTTCAAGAAAAAGGGGTGGGGCAAGGGAGTGTGGTGGGCACAATACATGAAAATTCAGGTCTCTCTCAAAATGATACTTAAGAAAATTAAACTTTACCTGACTTGCAACACACTAGCATTATAATATTGGTTTGTATAAAGATAAGAATCGCACTAGGAGTTAGGAATGAAAAAAAGATTCCACTCGCAATAGAAGATCCAGTAATGAAAGGAAAAAAAATGTAATCTTTGCAAGTTTATTTGTATCACAAATAATTTTTAATACTTCAGGATTGCTACAGAACTTAACTCGTACAAAAAGAAACCAAAATCTGTTATGTAATTTGTTTATTTATTTTTTTAATGCTAGATAAAAGAATTTAAGAGCTAGATGATTTTTTTTTCCTTCTAAAAAAATACTAGAAAGATTTTTAAATAATTTTTTTTTCTAGGTAAAAAGTGTTCCTGCAATAAATGCACACATTCCTTCCCCATTTGCTGCATCACAAAATTTATGATTCTAATTGAAACATGTTGAGCAGAGTATCAACTGCAGCCCGGAGAAGTCATCTGAATGGTGTTCATTGCAGAGTGTACAAATGGGGTCCATTGATTCATTATCACAAATATCTTCGACATAATCATGCCAGAGTCTAGAGAAGGATCACTTAAACTTTCACTGTCAGAAGACATTTTTTTCTGTTTTTAGTTCGCTTGGTTTTTCTTTTTGTCGGCAACATGCATCTTTCGTTGTTTTACACTGGTTGGTGGCTTAGGACTTTTTTGCGAATTATTTTGCTTTTCAGTATAAAATTTGTCCAGCTTTTTCTTGAATGGGGGGTTGGTGAAAACTATTCTCTGCTCCCTTTCGTTTTCGTGAAGGTAGTTTTATTTGAGGTACCGCTCTTATATCCTGACGAGATTGTGTGACCCCCTCTAATCACAGCATCAGTTATTGAAACAGATGGGGATGAGGTTTGATCTCCTGCATTCTGTTCACTACCTGCATGACCACCCCGTTAACATTGACTGTTGACAAAATTCATCAATTGCAACATTATCCAGCCCACTATCAACCGGCTATTTTCCCTCCCTCCCTCCCATGAAGTGGAATTCTGTAGACCTCATCACCAAATGTATCATGTTTTTTTTTTAATTTCTACGAAATTTTGTTTATTTATTTTTATTTCATAGATTGGTATGAGAAAAAAATACGGAATTTTGTTTATTTATTTTTATTTCATAGATTGGTATGAGAAAAAAATATAAAGTGATCCAAATATCGCCTAAGCGGAATTTGGATCTTTTGGTAGGTGATATTACGAACACATCTTGCTTAGCACATACATGTAAATTACGCAGGACTAAAAACAGTGTTTTTTGTGAGTAATTACGTTTTTTGATTCCTTATGTAAGTAACTATTAGTAGGTGCTAATTAAATTGTGATCTGAAATGACTTACCATATTTTACGATAAGTCATTTCATAAATACTTGATTGATAACAGAAGAAAAATAGCTTCCCAGGAGCAAAATAATCCTCAGCCGCCATATTATAGTTGTTACGAAAACTATTACATATGATTAGTGCTGCATGTAGTTATAAGCCATAACTATGTTTCACATAAGAAACCATATATGGAGCGCATGCCACCTTGGAAACACGAGTAGGCGATATTAGGTACAGGGACGATAACACAGGTCGACAAAAAAGAAAAAAAAAAATTGTCTCAGAAAGTAAAATAACTGATTCTGGTAGCATTTTTTCTCCTGAATTCAAATATGATATCGGTTTTTCTCTATCATGCAAGGTTTCCGAGAGACAGGCATTTGTGATTTCAAACACTAATATTTTCTACATTATTGAGTACACTACATTCGAACATTCGGACTCACCTAAAAAGTCAGAAATGACAATTTTCTGCTTATTTTGCTTGTGGAGCATCCCTCATGATGGTCCAACAATAATCGACCAGCATATTAGGATTCCGTTTGCCTTGATCTCTCTTTTCTATAGCTGAAATCTCCTGATGAAAGCGTTCCCCGTGCTCATCGCTCACTGTGCCAAGATTTTCCAGGAAGAAATTACGTGCGAGTGCAGGAAGTGTATTTTTAAGGACATATTACAGCCCAAAATTTGTATAAGATGTTAGAAGATCATTGACAATATCATGGTGATTTTCTGCCCGTCGATTTCCCAAAAAACTATGAGTTACTTTCTTGAATGCTTGCCAAGCTGCTTTCTCCAGTGGATTCAATAGTTCCTCAAACTTCTCATCATGCATTAGTGATCGTATTTGTGGACTCACAAATATCCCTTCTTTAATTTTCGCTTCACTAATTTTTCGAAACTTCTTTTTTAGGTACATGAAACCAGGAGTATTGCTCATGGCTTTCACGAAATTCTTCATTAATCCTAGTTTGATATTTAACGGAGGTAGATACACATTTTTAGGATTACACAAAGAGTTATGTTTCACATTTTTCTTTCCAGGAATGAATGATTCGTGTTTAGGCCATTCTTTTCTGGTGTAATGTTTTTTCTGTCCCTACTATCTCAGACACAAAAAACAACAGTACCACCACCCAGTGGGTGTGTAACCAAGCTGCAGACCAAGAATAATTGCAATTACCTTCAAATCACCACAAATATTCCATTTATACACTGCATATTGAAGCTTCGTCAATATAAATTGAAAGTTTTCATATGTTTTTTTCATACTAGCAGAGTGAGCTAGAGGTATTGATGGAAATTTATTTCCATTATGCAGAAGCACTGCTTTTAAACTTGCTTTGGAGGAATCAATGAATAAGCGCCATTCTGTTGGGTTATGTTCAATACCAAATGTCTCCATAAGAGAAGAAATGTCCTTGCAAAACACTAAGTCATTTTCTTCAGAAAAATTGTCTTTAAATAGAGAATGACGACTACGATAAGTACAAATCTTTGTATTCTTTCGAAGAAGATTCCATCCTTTTAGCAGGGACCCAAGCATTTCAGACAGGATTTTGGATAACTTTAAGTCTCGTGTGAGATCGTTAAGATCTTTAGTCACAAATGAGGCTCAGATGAAAAGGTTTGATCAAAAGTTGTATCATCAAAATCTGTTTCTTCTTCTTCCTTACTTCCATGGGAATCTGAGCTCTCTTCATCTAATGTCATCTGTTCTGGAGGCTTTGGTATGGGCAATTCTTCGCTGTGTGGAACGGGTCTCATTGCAGATTGCAAGTCAGGGTACACCACTGTACGTTTTGATTTTGACGTACCTTTAATGTTTGTTAAGCAGAAATAACAGTCAGCGGAGTGATCTTTGGGTTCCCTCCAAATATAGGGATAGCAAATGGCATGTGGCGTGTGCCATTCTTCCATGCAGTTAGAAGCCTACTACATGATAAACAAGACATGTGGGGCCCAGGTCCTTGTTTGGTCCCCCACTTTACACCCAAAATAAAGTTCATAACACTTTTTTACTAATGGAGTAAGGTTTCGCCTTTGGGACTTTAGCGTCACTTCACCACATATATAACAAAAGTTATGGTGATTTAAACAAACTCTAGGCATTTCGTAACTATCAACAAAGTAAAATCCAGACACAAAGCACTCACAATTGAGTGTTTACTGGTTCACTGCTGTCTCACAACTGACATCATTCGAATTAATGTGTGCTACCCTAGATCGTGTTTGTGCCGGTCTGTGCAGGTTTGAACTTGCGCAACAGTAGCAATTGGTACACTGATTATATAGTGGGAGAAGAAAACAAAACAAAAAACAACAACAAAAAAACACTGCCTTAAATAGTTTGGCACTAAGTAGAATTTCAGATGAAATCATATATAGAAATCGCTGGATTCAACCTGTGGCAAATCAAGAGATACGATGTGCTGGAGGGGGTTGTTCTAGCGTCGTTCGAATAGTGTACAAAATTTAAAGTAGGTTTGCGTTCTTGGTTTTCTACTTTTCCATACATTTCTCAGATATGACTGACGACCTACATGTAGGTTACCGCGAATCTCTTCTTTCAAACTTGTGTTGTTTTACGTCATTATACATTAAGAAGTTGGTACTACTAAAATATTCTATTTGTACTTTTTTACTCTTGGGATCAAGTACTGGCGGACTCTGCACATATTGGTGCGAGAAAAACAGTAATTTTTTGGGTATGTAAGATCCGGGAAGAACGCTACCGCAACATAATTGAAAGGTAGGTAAAATACAGAAAATATTGTTGCGAAACTATTAGTATCGCACCAACAACTTTAGTGGGAGATGTTTCAACGTTTTATCATACATTGTTGAAAATTAACAGATTTATTCAATGAATAAAATAGGTGTATGTCGGACATCAGTCATGAAGGCAGGGCCGTTTTAACAGCCTTGGGGGTCTCCTATTCTTACTTACACCGATCTCCCTTCCCCCAATTTAAAGAAAAGTTTTGTTTAAAAAAAGACTGAACTTCTCATCACTGAGTGACATTCTCGCTTCAGCAAGCAATATTCCATATTATACGATCCAATGATGCGCGACTCATCATTCCGTTATGTCAATTTTATGCGTATAGTTTAATCATCATTACTTTCGTACACGGTTTTTATTTTTTGAAAAATGTATTAACTCATTTTTACCAAGTTTTTTCTAATATGTTAAAATTGCTATTTTTTGCAATGTTATAAAATAGCCTTTTTAATTCATGAATGAACATATTTACTTTAACAAATTCAAATTTTTTGATGCCCTACAAATAGGACAGTGGAAAAAAGATATTAGGCTTGTCAAGATTTCATATGTTAAGAAATTAGTTTTTTCATAAAAATTACTTTCAAATGTTAGTTTATTTATTTACTTTCTTGAGATGTACGTTCATATTTATTTTTTGTGTACAAACAAATTCTGGTGTAACAATCTGATACAAACTAGGGGGCATAAACGATTTAGAATGGTTCCAAATTTTTGGTGGTGGCGGTGGCACCGCCGGTGCTAGGGTCAGCAAGAAAATACCACCGTAATTTTAAAATGGCTGCATCTTTATTATCATTATTTTGGTACAAACATTCTGATGCAACCATCTGGTAGAAACGATTTAGGTTGGTTCTAATTTTTTTATGGTGGTGGCGGTGCAAGCATGAATTTGGCACTGCCACATTATGCTGTACCGTAATTATTTTTTTTTTTTTTGGTACAAACGAAAAGGTGTAACAATCCGGTACTAACGATTTAGAATGGTTCCAATTTTTTACGATGGTGGCAGTGCAACTGTGAAGTTGGTACCACCATAATCTCTGTCTTGTTAGTGGTTTTAGTACAAACAAATGTTGCGGAACAAAGGGTAAAAACGAATAGTAATTGGTTTAGTGTTTTTTGCTGTGGTGACGGTGCTAATTTCATGTGCATATGGTAGTTTTGTCAGTCGTCTCATAGCACATCGTTTATTACGCCGGCTTTCGGCAAATCACGTCGAAACTTGCTTATAGGAATATATCTTTAGTCTCAAAATGTCTTGCGCAGACAATAGCTCGCGTATTTCCCAATCGAAGTAACGAGCAAGAAATTCATTAGAAATGTTTTCAAATATAACGCCGCCATCGGTACTGATTTTTACATGTCCTATTTATAGTACACCTACATGTTTTCCAGAAATTCTCTTTGATGAAATAAAATTTTGCGAAATAAACGTAGTAACATATTCGAAAAACACTAGTAATTGATTTATGATTCATGATTTGAATAATACAATACGTTGGTTTTTCATTTTATTGAGTTTTATGAAAGCATATCTTGGATAAAAAAAAACAGAATGTTCTGAAGTAATTATTTGTTAAAACTTTCAATTTAATCAGGAGATAAAATTGTTCAAAACAATATACATTGACAATTGATGAACAGTGACTCTTAATTTTTTAAGAGTAGCTCTTAACTTAACTATACTCTTAATTTTTTAAGAGTAGCAAACAATGCAAAGTACACTGTAATATAAATACGACAAAGGGGGGAAAAGGGGAAATAATTTTTTAAACAATGTCGAGGGCTCTGGGCCCGGCCCTTCGGGCCCGTGCGTTAACACGGGCCTGCATAAAGGGGGTCGGTGCATATATAGTAATTGATCGCTGTAGTTTTACACAGGGGTTTTAGTATCAATCAGGCTTTGTCAATGCTCGAAAATGATGGCGTCAGTGCTAGTCGTGATATTACGCTTACAACCTTTCCTCCAACAAATGCTTGCGGTGAAATTACCAATGTCAAGTCGGGGGATGAAAATATCGTACATTAGAAAATTTACCAGGAAGTCAACTGAGAGTGGAAAGGGAAATAGAATTGTTTGATGACAGTGAGAATTGTCAGAAAATTTCTATCAGACTTGAAATAGAGGGATAATATGAAGGGGATGACAAAGCGCGGCATGAACGAAAGTGGGAATACAATTCTTAAAGAAAAAGAAGACATACAATTTGAGCATGCGTGATAACGTTGTGGACAACTATGCGTGGCTAAAAAAACCTTACTGTAAGCAACAATAAAGCCCATCAGAAACTTTTTTTCTCCGGTTCTTGATATTTTAGGTATGATTGTTCCATACTCAAACCAAAATGATGTAAAGCATAATAAGTTGGGTAATGTAACACTAAAATAAAATCATTTATTGCAATACTTTTGCCGAGTGTGTATATAGAAGTATCCAGGCAGAATATGTTTTCGGAAGTGAGATGAGGCTCGAAATGATCTTGTAGTAGGGGCCCTCTCACGCGACTGTTTCAAATTCTTTGTCAATACTTGCGATAACGGCGACATAGAGATAAGCAAAATCAAGACCGCTTTTTGACACGTTGAATAGAAAATTTCAAGAAAATGCCCCGCATGAAGAGCATCATACAATAGATGAATCAGTGGTACCTTACTTCGGTAAGCATAGGTGCAAGCAATTCATCCGGGGAAAGCCTGCAAGGTACGGATTCTTTAAGTTTTCTTGCTGGCAACAGTTGTACTTTATAATTTTTTGGCATGCAAGAACAAATCCAACTACACTGATACATCAGGTGCAAATTGAAATTATTTGGAATGTATAAGTACTATTAGAAAGATTTGAAAATAATGAGATTTCTTACTGTTGCACGTGACCAGTTGCTATCAATTGATTCTCTAGCAGTTGATCGTGGTCTGAGAAGTACAGTGGCAGCACAGAGAATGGGGGATGAATGAGCACAATATTTTAAACAAAATTAAAAGTTAATAAAGTACTTTATTTATTATTTTCTTTTTTATTACATTATAAATAATGTTCTGAAATTGATGTTCAACACGCTCCTCATATGTTAGCTCACGCAATCTTGCTTGTAATATATTTGCCACATGTTGTGCAAGAGTTGTCGTTTTCTTCCAACCTCTTTAAGGTTTGAGTTGCATTCTGCAACGCGTTAGTGATGTCTCATCCCTCTCTCTTCCTCTCTTTTTGTTCTTTCTCCGCAACCCAGAAGAGTTGCGATGTCTCGACAGTATTGCTGCACCCTGGGAGCGATGCAGTAACAGTGTTCTGCTCACTGGCTGTGATGTGACAACACCGTTGGTGCACCCTGACTCCAAATTTACTTCTGAGTTAATGGTGATCACCTGCCTTCGGACTCTAAATTGAATGAATGACCCTATTAACTCATAACCATCCCCCTCTTAATACTAAAGTATTAGTCGAAAGAACGTTTGTGGAAGGAACATTTGTCGAAAGAAGAGAGCTGTCTTCAATTTATAGAGTGGACTTTGAGCCCCTCAACCTTATGGCAGCCAGAAATTCCAATTCCGTGAAATAGTATAGTGTGGGTTGGTACACCTCACACGTTCCTACGCCAGATTTCCTGCTGTCCTCCACTTTCTTTTTCTCGTTGGCGTATGTTGATCGTATTTTGTTCCAATTTTTCTTACTTCCTCAGCAGTGGTACCAGGCCTGCAATACAAGATACACATTGTACCAGGCCCGCAATACAAAATAATTATATGCTGTACTTTTTTGTGCTTGGCGGAGGTATTATTTCTGCGCTAGCCTCGAGGTGGGTTGGTCCACGTCCTGACGGGGGGATACAGAGAGGGCTCTCAAGTATTCCTTTCCTTCACAAGTCGCTTTTCTTCTCCCCATTGTACATTCTCATTCTTCTATACTATCCTGTCTCTTTTCTTCTCCCTCTTCTATTTCACTGGCCCCCTCTGTATGCTGAACGCCCACCCATGTGTTTGCCGTGCATGGCGACCCGTGTCGGAGGGAATGTATGTCCTGGCGGTTGAGGGGCCTGTCTGTTTCCCAATTACTCTCCTCGTGCTCCTTTTTTTCTTGGCACCCAGGGATACGTGCTCTTACGTATTTTGGGGAACATTCCTTGTAGGTCTCGATACACTTGCTTTGGCTACGGACTCTTCTAGACGGGCGGTCGGGAGCTAACCCACTCCCGATCAACCGGCTTGGACTAGGTCTTGTACTGAACTCCAGGGTGAGCGGGGGGATCCACGGCGGTGCAGCGCTGTGGTAACCCCCCACTATATCCCCGTGGCAACCCTGGCACTCCGATGGAGTGTCCCCTTGTTGGGCTCCGTGGTGGGTGGGGACCACGGGGATGAATCTGATATCCTCTTAATGGATAAAAAACGTACCCCCCGCCCTCTTCCATAAGGAAGAGGAGATTTGTTGGTGAAACAGTAAATCTTGAGAGTTTTTTCTGTAATCAGTCAGACAGACCTACTAAGCCCCGCTTTCTCGTCATGTCAAGTAAAAGAGAAAATGAAACTATGAAGAGTGTCAGCCCTATAAAACTTGCCAGGGAAATTGAAAAGTTTGGTATATTTCAGTCGGTGGTCCGTCAGAGAAATGGCAAAATTCTTTTCGAATGTCGCTCTGACGAACAGATCAGCAATATCCTTGACCTCAAAGAAATAGCCGGCCTCCAGGTGCATGTGTCCGCCCACCCGACCTTAAACCTCTGCAAGGGTGTGGTAAACCACGAAGACTTCGCTACCGAATCGGAAGAAAATTTGAAAGCCTTCTTCGAGCCATATGGTGTGTCAGAGATCTATAGGATTCAGCGGAGAGTAAATGGGGTACTCACTCCTACCTCCACTCTAATACTGACTTTCAACCGTCCATCTCTACCAGAGAAGATATCCTGTAGCTTCTACAATCTCCGTCTCAGGCAGTATGTTCCAAACCCTCTGCGCTGTTTTAAGTGCCAGAGGTTTGGCCATACGCAACCTCGCTGCATGAGCGCCGCAGTCTACGTGCACTGTGGAAGGGAGGTTTGTAATGACTCAAACTGCTCCGCCGAGTGCGCCGAGTCCACAAAGTGCGTTAACTGTTGTGGAAAACATCCATGTAATTCCAACCAGTGCCCCATTTTCTTAAGGGAAAGAGAGATCCAGAAGATCAGGGTCTCTGAGAAAGTTTCCTTCCCGGAGGCACGACGCCGTTACCAGACGCGAAACCCCGTGGACATGGCCCGAAGTTTCGCTGACACCGTGGGTCAACATAAGACAGTCAATTCGGAAACCCAAACGCCTAAAGCCTCCACTTCGTGCGATGCTGCCTGCCAGGTGTCCTTTGATGACATCGGCGGAGATGCAAATCCTAAATGTCTTGTCCAGCCTGAAACAAAATCGGAAACACAAACCATAAATATTTCAACCAACACCCAAACACATCAAGACAAGCTGAGGCCGACAGGCCCTATTGCTAGATCTAGGTCGCCTGTCTCAAGGGACCGTGGTGTCTCAATACATGCGACCCTCTCCAGCAGTAGTCAAGATGACTCTGCTGGGAATGAGGAACTCCCTTGAACCAAAAACTTAACTAGAAACTATGGCTCTCCTGTCATGGAACATAAATGGCTTTCGAACCCGTTTGGAAGAATTGAAGTTAATAATGTCTATACATAGACCCGTGGTTATCTGCCTGCAGGAAACACATCTCCTTTCTGAGCACTCCCTCTCTCTACGCGGCTTTTGTTGCTACAGGCAAGACGTAGACGATGGCCTCCGCGCCCATGGTGGAGTCGCCACGTTTATCACAAACTCTTTGGTATCGAAAGAAATAGACATACGAACCACTCTGCAGATATCTTGCGTTCGTGTAAATTTCCGAACTACTTCTGTTACCATTTGCAACATTTATATCCCGCCTGGACAAGTCGTGTCACAAAAAGAACTGGAAGATGTGCTGTCTCAGGTGCCTACACCTTTTCTCATTGTGGGGGACTTCAACGCCCACAACCCTGCCTGGGGTGGTACAAGGTGGTGCACGAGAGACAGGTTACTTGAAAATATCATAGATAACCAAAACTAAATTCTCCTAAATTCTGGCGAAAGCACACACTTTTCCGTAGCTTCTAACACATTCTCGTCCGTGGACCTAGCTCTCTGTAGTCCCTCCGTTTCTACAATCTTCGAGTGGACTGTCCTTGGCGACCTGCATGGCAGTGACCATTTTCCCATTCGGGTCAACCTCGATATTCCCGATCTGAACGTTGCTCGCCCTCCTCGGTGGCTAATCCACCGAGCTGAGTGGGAAACATTCAAGAAAGAATTACGAATATCGGAAAACTGCCCAAACGACATCGATGCTATGGTTGCCCATTTTAATAACGCCGTCCTTCATGCGGCCTCATTTGCCATCCCGAAGTCGTCGGGCCATGCACGACACCCCCCTGTGCCATGGTGGAACGATGATTGTGCCACCGCGGTCCGGGATCGGAAGAGGGCATTGGCAAAACTTAGTAGGTTCCCAACCATGGAAAACCTAATAAACTATAAAAGATCCCGAGCCAGAGCTAGATTAACGATACGGGAAAGTAAGGCTGCGTCCTGGAGAGCCTACATCTCGTCACTCTCTTGCCGTTAATCCCCTAAACTTGTGTGGAGAAAGGTCCGACAGATCGGTGGAAGACTCCCTTCGCCGTCTCTTTCAGGGCTTATGGTAAATGGCAATCTCCTAACCTCTCCACAAGAAATTGCTGAAGAAATGGCCTCTCATTACGAACAAATCTCCAGCTCCGTACACTATTCTTCTGGCTTTCAAAACACAAAAAGAAAAATGTAAAACTGTAAATTAGACTTCTTGAGTCGCGTGGAGGAAGATTACAATGCCTTTTTCTCCATTGATGATCTCTCCTGTGCCGTCGCTTGTGCGAAAGATTCTGCTCCAGGACCAGACCAGATACATAACCAAATGTTGAAACACCTACCTGAAAACGCTCGTTCGTTTCCCCTCGGCATTTTCAACAAGATTTGGGCTGAACATGCTATACTAAGGATTTGGTGTGAAGCCATCGTTCTCCCAATCCCTAAAGAAGGAAAGGACAGAACAACCCCCTCAAGGTACCGCCCAATCTCGCTCACAAGCTGTGTGTGCAAGCTTTTAGAGCGAATGGTAAATACACGTCTGGTTTGGCTCCTGGAACAAAAGCACCTCTTTACACCTCTCCAATGTGGCTTCAGGAAGCACAGGTCAACCATGGACCACTTAGTCACCCTCGCTACGCAGATTTCCACTTCTTTCGTGCTACGTCAGCACCTGGTAGCAATTTTCTTCGATATAGAGAAAGCGTATGACACCACCTGGAGGTACGGTATTCTTCGCACCTTGCATACTTGGGGCCTTAGGGGACGACTCCCTTTGTTTCTAGTAGGTTTTCTTTCATCAAGATCTTTCCGCGTCCGCCTTGGCGACGTGTCACCAGTTAGAAAACGGTGTTCCCCAGGGATAAGTTTTGAGCGTCACTCTGTTTGCCATTGCTATCAATAGTATTGCATCAGTTATCCGGGAGCCTGTGAAAGCATCACTGTTCGTTGACGATTTTGGAATTTTTTGCTCCTCCAAGAGCGTGCACGTTATTGAGAGGCAACTACAACTTGTGCTCAACAAACTGCAGGAATGGAGCGAAGAAACAGGATTCAAGTTCTCTACCTCAAAAACCAATTGCATGCACTTTTGCAGAATCCGTCACCTCCATAATCACCCCGACCTTTTTTCTTGGAGGACAGCAGCTTCCATTCGTTGAATCCGCAACCTTCCTTGGACTCACATTCGACAAGAGCCTGACCTGGCGAAAACACATCCGAAAACTACAGGGCCGATGTGTATCGCCTATGAATCTCCTTCGCACTCTTACTGGTAGCTCTTGGGGCGCAGACCGTGTTTGTCTTCTGCGTTTGTATAGAACTCTCATCCGCCCTATCTTGGATTACGGATGCATAGTGTATGGGTCAGCGTCTCCATCAACCCTCCGGCCATTAAATACCATACACAATGCTGGCATAAGGATTAGTACAGGCGCCTACCGCACGAGTCGCACCGAATGCCTCTTGGCCGAGGCTGGAGAACCACCCCTGAGCCGAAGGCGGGATATTCTGATTGCCTCCTATGGCGCGAAATTATGCAATGTTGATACTCCCTCGCGTCAAGCAGTCCTCCATCCAACCCACCTGACTTCATATGCGCTTAGACTGTCATTACCCCATCCCCTGGGTGTCCGTCTCCGTATGCTCTTAAAGAAGCTTCATATAAAACTACCCAACCCTGTGAAACCCCCCCGAAACCTTGTTTCCCCTTGGAAACTACACCGGCCGATAATAGATCTTAGACTGTCTAACCTTCCTAAATCCTTGACTCCCCCCAGTACATTCTTATCGGAATTTGAGGCGATAAAATCTACGTATCCTGGCCATTTCTTTATTTACACCAATGGCTCCTCCCAAAACGGCAAAGTCGGATGTGTCTACTACTGCAGTAGATCCACGCAAGGTTTTCGACTAGACTCTTCGTGCAGCGTCTATACCGCAGAGAAGTATGCGCTCTTGGAGGCACTTAAATATGCTGGATCGATGTCACTAAAGAAAGTAGTGATCTGCAGTGATTCAAAAAGCTCTCTTGAATCCATCTCCTCCTTCTCGTCTTGTGACCCACTGACAATGACCATCCAACAGCAAATCCACCATCTCTTGGTCCGCCACTATATTTTAGTCTTTTGTTGGGTCCCTGGACACGTGGGAATAAGAGGAAATGAAATAGCTGACCAGGCAGCAAAGTCCGCTTTGAAGAAAAGAGAATTAGACATCTTCACAGTCCCCACGGAAGACACTAAGCTGTTTATAAAACGCTCTATCCGCAGTGGATGGCAAACAGAGTGGCATAACTCAGATTATAAGCTCACGAGAATCAAGGATTCCATAAATCCTTGGTCTTCCTCATCTCGTGATGCTCGGCGAGAGGAGATCATTTTAACACGCCTCCGAATCGGTCACTGCCATTTCTCCCACGGTTATCTCCTCCACGGGGACCCACCCCCTATTTGCGAATACTGCAAAATAGATCTTACCGTGGAGCATATTCTCTTACACTGTGTTAAGATGAGAGAGAGCCGTCGAAGGCATGACCTTGCTAGCTCTCTTGCGGAGATTCTTAGTAATGACGAATCTTCTCTCTGCAAGCTTTTTGGCTTTTTGCGAGAGACTGGCTTGTACAGCCTTATCTGAGAGAAGATGAAAATACCAATTATTGGCTTTTAGCCCGAGATTTAAAAAAAAAAGTTTCTGCCAAACCTTTTTATTAGGATACGTCCCTTCTCAGTTTTACTTTGCTTTCTATTAAAGATTTTAATTTTTCTTTATTAACTTGGAACTGCAATATTATGCACTGGTCTTAAAATAATATGACACGGGCGCAAATGACCTTAGCCGTTGAAGCGCCCTTAAACCCAATCAATCAATCAATGCGCTAGCCACATGCACTGTATTATATTTGGGCAATCTAAAGTGGTTACTAGATTTCAGTCCTGTACTTTTAATGCTTTTCAATCCAATACTTGTATTTTCTAGATTCTTTTGGGGTGAAATTTTGGTTTTTAGTGTTGGTTTACCAATGATCTGTAAACCAACTACGCTTGATACCAGAAAGTCTATCTCACATAAATGAACATGAAAATTCAACAATGTACCCTCCAAAATGTTTAACACATTAAATTACAGAACACATTCATTACCATAATCTCCCAGCACCAGGAGTTACGGGAAACAGTTTCATCACAAAAAATAAGAGTTTTGTGCTATCTGACATGAATCTAAAGTCTTGAATGCATGTCTATTCTAAACCTGCGTGAAATTCAATTTCTTCAATTAGCGCATGGTATATGAAAGAACTTTAACCTATTTCCGATAATATTTAAAGGGCTGAGAATTATAAGGGTACTAACTGTATTTTCACCATTTTACAGTACAGTGAAAACAAAGTTTGTAAATTCTGTATCTCACTTAATACTTTAAAAATGTGAAAGATATTTACTGAAGGCAAAGTATGATAGGTTTATTAGTGAAATATCTATTTAACAACTGCCATGAGTTTTATTTACCTGTTTAAAATAATTTTTATTGTAACTCTGTTCCAGCAGGTTCTCTGAAAAATCACAAGGGTACTAACTGTAAAATAAAAACATCTACACATTGAGAAATAATTTTGCCATACAAATGTTTATTAAACGTTGTTCAAAAAATGCAAAACAGTTATAACATAAATTTATTGTTTTTTTACATTGCTAGTCCCACATTCCAATGGAGTTTGAATCCTCCTCTTCATCTTGATCATCATTTCCTTGGGAAGGTTGCAGGAGTTTCTCCTGTTTGGAAAAAAAATTCTTCCCAGAAGAACTTCTTAGATGCAGGTAGAAAGCACATTTGTGCTTTCAGGTCTTTAATTTTGGCTGCATTTATACAATTTTGTTGTTTATATTTGCTCAGAAGTGCTGGGAAGCTACGTGGGCGTCCAACCTTGTGAATGTTGATTGATTCATATCTTTCTACCTCACTATATGAATATTTATAAAGTAGGGAAAATGGATTCTCCTTTTCCAAGCAAAACTCTGTGACACTTCGGATCTTCAAACCCGACGAAGACTTTGGTTTACTGAACAATTTTGCCGCGAACTCCGAAAAGTCAAAAACATCTTCACCGTGCATCATAAGAACTTTAAATGGATTTATACATTTAGCTTTCTCCACTAATTTGCACCAATCCAAAGGCACATGAATTTCATTAACATGCGTTCTTTTAATTTTTTCAATGTGACTGAAGTCCCTGTCACAAGGAAGAAATGTGTGCCCGCTTACAAGAAATCTGTGTCTAATTTTTCTGCAAATCCTTGCTGAATTAAATAGGACCAAAATGTCACAATAAAAAAGTTTTTGTTTTGCCCACTGCAACCATCACTCCACAACACTAACTCTTTCACAGGAAGAATTGTTCTCTTCCGCAAGTCATTTAATACTTTGAGAAGTGCAGATGCTATTTCAGAGGATCCACGCCTAGCTTGTTCTTCACTCCACATCACCATATACGAATCATCATTTGAACAAACATGAACACATTCATTGTAAACCCATAACTGTCTCTGATAGAAAGCCTGAGAATTGCTGAGGAATGGCACAGGCAAAGTTTGCTGCATGTCAAATGCTAGAACTTCAAAAGATTTACTTTTGTTCTTACTTTTTTTTATATCTGCTTTCAACTTTTCATCAGCTTTTTGGACATGTGATTCCTTTTGGTTCAAAAGTTTTGCTTTATCACTATCCTCTAGATCTGGATCATTAAGTTTATTAGTTAATTTGTCGCAAGTAATGCACGAATCTGAACGAGGTGGACCAAAGCTGTAGTTAAACTCGTGATGTTATGGTTAAATAAACACTTGTTTATTTAATAAAAGTTTTATTTAAGAAAACGAGCACATGGTTTGTACTGCACCGTTACAGAGTACTCAGTACAGGGCACTTATGTCACAGAGTAGTCATATTAGTCTATGGTACAGAGCTTACAGAGTAGTGCGCAGTGTGGCAACTGCATCTAGCGGTCACTTGCTAAACTAACATACAACATCTCCCTCACAAGATACAATTTATAAAAAAAACATTACACAAGATATAACGAAAGATTAAGATATTCTTTCAAAATACAACATATTGAACTTAATCTATTGATCTTAAACATAATCTTTGTAATACTTTGGTTTGTTTACTAGTCTACCTGATCTTGTAACTCCAATAGCCTTTGGATTCGTTTGATTACATTTGGCTTGTGTTTGTGGTTTGACATAAGCATCATTTTGATCATCATCCTTTGTATTGACATAAGTATCGTTTTGAGCTGTATTTGTTAGTGTGTATTCTTGTGTACATGCATTTTTGAGATACTTGTTTATAAGATCATCATAACTATCATTGTCGTTCTTATCAAATCTGTTAACTTCAAATTTCCTCAAAAATCTGCGATTTCTCACATAAATTTGGTCATTTCTATCTAACTTAACAACATATGATCTAGGTCTACTTTGGTCAACATCAATAATGGTCGCAGGTTCCCAAGTACTCTTCTCTGTTAACTGAACCATAACTTGATCATTTTTCTTTAGTTCTGTTAAATCTTTTGCATTCCTATCATAATATTGCTTTTCTCTTAGCTTTTTATCTTCATTCACCTTTTCGAACCTCACATATTTATATTTTGGCAAGAGCATTTCTTGGTTCGTTGGCAATATACCATTTAATCGTCTTCCGAACAATATTTCAGCAGGAGAAGGAAGACCTCTACCTAATGGCGTATTTCTATACTCAAGCAACGTAATGTACATATCCTTGTTGTCAAACAATGCTTTCTTTAAAAGTGACTTAATTGTTTGAACGTGCCTCTCAATTAGGCCATTGGACTGTGGATACCTTGGAGTGCTTGTCTTGTGCACAATTTCCCAGTCTTCTAAAAAAGTTTGAAACTTTTGATTCACGAACTGTACATCATTGCCTGTGTATAGAAGTTCCGGTTTACCATGTCTGGAAAATATCGATTTTACATGATGTATTACATTCTCATATGTAGTGTTATCATTCAAACAACATACTTCTGGAAATCGTGAATACGCGTCTACTATTAACAAATATTTCTTTTTATTAAGTTCGAACAAATCAGCTGCTATTGTGTGCCATGGTCGGTCAGGAATTTCACGAGTCATCATTGTTTCTTTCTGATTACTATTTTGGAAAGTTAAACAAGCTGGACAGTTCCTAACGACATCTTGAATTTCTTTGTCAATATTAGGCCAAAACACATTTTCTACTGCCCTTAAAATTGTTTTCTCAACTCCCATGTGGTTATAGTGCAATCTATCTATCATGTCTCGTCTCATGGTTTGGGGAATTACCAATCGATCTCCTCTGTAGATTGTTCCTTTGACTACAACCAATTCATCTTTGCAAAACCAGTATGGCTTGATATCGTCTTTTACCTGACCTTTGGAATTTGGCCATCCTTCCAGAATTACTGTCATCAAGTTTTGCAATTCCTCGTCTTTGGCTGTTTCTTCTTGAACTTTCTCGAACTTTTTTGGAGAAATATTGTGAAATAAAATAGAGTTCACCTGAGCATCTAAGTCATTTTCGTTGACTTCAAAATTTTTGTCATCATAACTGGCTCTTGATAGAGCATCTGCTAAATATAATTGGGATCCGGGTTTGTATTTTACTGTAAATTGGTATGGCTGCAAACTGATACGAAGGCGTTGTAGTCGCATCGGGGTTTTGTTTAGATCCTTTTTAAAGATTGACTCTAATGGTCTGTGATCTGATTCTACTGTAAATTCTTTACCATAAAGATATTGATGAAAACGTTGGCACCCGAATACAATAGCTAGCATTTCTTTTTCAATTTGTGCATAGCGTTGTTGTGTATCAGTTAAACATTTCGATGCGTACGCTACTGGTTTCCCATCCTGGATAACTACTGCTCCCATTCCGTCCCTTGAACTATCTACCGACAAAATTATCGGTTTCTTTTCATCATAGAATTGTAAAACAGGACTGGTTGAAAGTACTTCTTTTAACTGTATGAATTCTTTCTGGTGGGCGTCTGTCCACATCCAATGCACCTCTTTTTTTAATTGTCTCAAATTAGTACTGATGTCAGACAGATTGGGTATATACTTAGCTAAATATGTAATCATTCCCAAAAATCTGCTAAGCTCCGCGACATTCTTTGGTGTTGGTATCTGTTTTATTGCTTCCACTTTGTCTGTGTCAGCTTTAATACCATCAACAGAAATAACATGTCCCATGTACTTGACCTGATTACTACAGTACTGTATCTTGTTTGGGCTAAATCTTACACCTCTTTCTCTAGCTCTGTTGAGAACACGATTCAAAGTTTCATCATGTTCTTTCTTTGTCTTTGAATATATAATGAGATCATCAATGTACACTTTTATGTTTGGAATATCTTCAAAGATTTCTGTGAAAGTTCTGTGAAAAATCTCTGGAGCTATGGACAATCCAAATGGAAGCCTAAGAAAACGATACCTGCCAAAAGGTGTGGCAAATGTCGTTAGCTTCGATGCTGTATCTGACAACTCAATTTGCCAGAATCCTCTATGCGCATCGAGAACTGTGAAAAATTTTGAGCCAGCCATTTCTGCTGTAATTTCTTCAAAAGTTGGCATTTCATACCTTTCTCTTACCAAAGCTTGATTTAAATGAAAAGGGTCCAAACAAATTCTCAGGGATTTATTTGGTTTATGCACTAAAACCAATGGGTTAACAAATTCTGATGGTTCAGTCATTTTAGTGATGATACCATCATCTTCCATTTTTTGTAACTCAATTTTTAAATCTTTCATTATTTTAAAAGGGACTCTACGACACGGAACTGCGACAGCTTGATAACCTTCTTTTAGTTTGAAATCATGAGGTTTATTGCTAATCTTACCTATACCTTGAAAAACATCGTGATGCTTTTGCATAAAATTCGATTCATTGTCAACTTCTAAAGTATCCACAGTTTTTCTTACCAAATCTAATTCTTGTAGACCCCTCAGGCCTATAATAGGTGCTGATTTGTCAGTCGTGCGAACAATTACAAAATCCATTTTGTACTTTCGATCGTTAGTGGAAACATTCAGTTTACATGAACCTATAACATGGAGCTTTTGCCCACCATAATTAGAAATATCATACTGACATTGATTGAGATTTTGTGATACATCTAATTTTTGAAAAATATACTCTGGAATTACATTAACATGTGCTCCCGTATCAAGTTTAAATTTAAGTGTCTTATTGCAATCAAGAATCTTTAACATGGTAAACCAATTGTTTTCTAATTTTATATCATTAATTTCAAGAATATACTCACATTCATCATCATTTCCATTTTCTATAGCATTTACAAACTTTGAACGACACATTTTTGCAAAATGACCTAATTTTTTACATTTTAAGCATACCTTACCACTTGCCGGACACAAGTTTTTTGTATGAAACAAACCGCATCTTTGACAACCTGGTCTCGATGAAGTTGTTTGTTGGCTTCTTTGTTCTGTTGACTGGGTCTGTTGGCTGCACTGATTTCTTGAGACATTTTGCGTACTTCCTGATCGTTGTTGTGTGTGTCCTTGTTGCATTGTATGAGCACCTGGTTTCTTCTTGGGATGAAACTGTTTTCTAACTGCATTTACTGACAGCTTATTGGTGTTGTCCGTCATTGTCTTTATGTGAATGTCTGCTTCCTCCGCGGCCTTGCAAATTTTTATTGCCTTATCTAAGGTTAGGTTTGTTTCGCGAAGAAGCCTGTCCTTAACCCTTTGGTCGTGAACACCACTCACGATTCGATCTTGGATCAAACGATCTTTAAGATTACCGAAATCACAATTCGCTGCAAGCTTTCTCAGTTCTGTAAGATACTGATCAAAACTTTCATTTGCACCTTGCACACGCGTATTAAACTTGTGACTTTCGACACTGATATTTTTTTTGTGGTAAGAAAAATTTGTCCAATTTACTTAGCACTGTTTTAAACACTTTCTTTTCTGCTTCAGTCAATGTTAAAGTGTTGAAAATATCGACAACACTGTCACCGGCACAATGCAATAAAACTGCAACTTGGATTTGTTCATCCTTTTTGTTGATGCCCGTTGCAACACAATACAACTGGAAACTGTTTTTGAATTTTTGCCAGTTGATTCCAAGATCACCTTCCATGGACATCGGCTTAGGCTGCTTAAGCGATTCCATTGTTTGCGAGTATGCTCTTTTTTCGAATGATTACTGGCACTGAATTACATCAGGCAACTTTTTAACTTGTTCGAAACAAATGTTGAGAACACACCGTACTTACGACTGAGTTTACCGCCAGCTTACGACTGCGCCATGTTATGGTTAAATAAACACTTGTTTATTTAATAAAAGTTTTATTTAAGAAAACGAGCACATGGTTTGTACTGCACCGTTACAGAGTACTCAGTACAGGGCACTTATGTCACAGAGTAGTCATATTAGTCTATGGTACAGAGCTTACAGAGTAGTGCGCAGTGTGGCAACTGCATCTAGCGGTCACTTGCTAAACTAACATACAACACGTGAAGAAATATATCACGATATAACCATTCTTTTACAGGCTCATCGTGTTGTTCTGCATACATCTTATACATTCTCGATAAATTTAAAGTAGGGGATAAGAATCTTTTGTTTGGGCTGTCCTTCCTAGAGTAATGACTTAGCATAGTAGGAAATTTTTTGATGTGATTTCGGACTTCTTCTTTTTTTTGTGTAATATTATCTTCTTAACATGTTTTCCACGCCTGTCCATCAGAATGCCTGGATCATCATTTTCAATACTTTTTTGAATTTTTGCAAGTCTCTTCCTACTTATTTGAAACAATGATTTAAATGCTTCAACACATATATTAGATGACACACCATTTTCCCGGACAGAATACTTAAATTGTCTTCTATTACGCACCCTTGTCTCAGCCTTAACTTTTCTGTCACTATCTGATAAAGTCACAAGCCCGGAAAGAAACAAATTGTGTTTGTTGTAAGTCCCTAGGTTTCGAAATCTTTCAAAGATTCCTTCCATGTTGGTAATCTTATGAAAGCATAAATCATTGCACACAGGTTCTTTAAATTCTTTGCCAGGAACAGTTTTACCCGAAGATGATACATATTCTTCAAAACTATTTCTCTTTTGTTTCCTTATATTTTGTTTCCACACTGATTCATTAGATTTACTTTTTTTCCCTCTTTGTTCAGAAGAATCATCTGAAATATTCTCTTCAGAAGACTGATGATTATCCTCTTGGCTGTCCTGTAGAAAAATTTAAAACATATTGTCAACAATAATGTAACATAATGAAATGTGATGAAATTCTTATAAACGTGATTATATATACACATAAAGTATGAAATTATACTAAGAAATTGATAACGTGTAAACATTCCAAACCCATTAGATATAGTAACGCTATGCCAAAATACACACACTAACCTCAAATTCGGCATAATGTGGTGAAGTAGAATTCGCATCCATACTCTGAGTTACCAAATTCACTTTCTTGACTTAAAACTTCTATTTTCGTTTACACATACACTGCAAACTGCAAACATACGCACATATACTGCATACAACTGTATCCAGCAGCTGATCACAGATGATGCTAACAAAAATAATACGTGCTTCCTATTGGCTGCATCAAAGATAGTATGCCTACAATCCTGCAGAGCGCGCTAGTTGTGCGATCACACAAACAGATAGTACCCTTCTAATATTTTGGCGCAAGGGGGGTCCAAGATCGTCATTATCACATTTGGCAGTTTTAAACGCGAGATAGATGAAAAAAATAGCAGGCCATATTCTACGCACAAAATACAATAAGAAAACATGTTTATCTCAATTTCGTCAAAATGACAGATAGTACCCTTATAATTCTCAGCCCTTTCTGGCTTTTTTGGAAAAATCAATCCTTAGCAATGTGTAGCTTTGTTAATCAATGTTGAGACTATACTGTAAAAAACGACTGTTAAAGTATATATAAATACTTGAATCCAGTTACCAGTACTCTGAGCAAAGTTGTACTCCGAGAAAAAAGGTTTGTTGGACCAAGCATGCGCATTGTTACTATTCGGCCAACGAAGATCGCATGGTTTGTTTAACAAAGATTATGCTGAATAAATTGTTAATGTATTGTAATTTATACATGATCTTTGTTAAACCAACCATGCGATGGCCGAATAGTAACAATGCAACAACATTCGTTGGCCGAATAGTAACAATGCGCATGGTTGGTCCAACAAACCTTTTTTCTCAGTGTAGGTCAATATTGGGACATTTGTACATTTTATACTAAGTAAATATGATTTTGAAGTCTTCAAAAATAATTCATAATACAGTTTAAACGAAATATCATTCTTTTTATTTATTATTACTTAGTTTGAAAACAGTAACTTTATTCAAAATAATCCATATTTGAATATCCGATTATATATAAAAGATAAATAAAAACAAGTCAAATTCTTCTCGTCGATACAAAATATTTGAATATTGCAATCAAAATTGAAATATATTAATTTTTCAAAATATTAAATTATAAACATTTAATAAAATGGTGTGAATAATTTTTAATTTTGATTGAACTTTGTTATTTTACTTAATCAAACATTTACGCAATTTTGCAGTAGAAAACTCCTCAATTATTCTTTCTGTATCAATTGTTTTGAGCAGTTCGTGTTCGATACTCATCAGAGAAAGGTTGTTCAGTCGTGTTTGGCCTATACTGGCTCTTATTTCACTCTTAAGGAGGTTGTCACGTTATGTCAAAAATAAGATTAAACTTCGCAACTGAAATTTATCACAAGATTAGATGTTTTTACATGTTGTCTCGAAATATGAAGTGATTCTACCGTATAGTTTTAAAGATAATCACATTTGAAAACTTGCGTTTTAACACGCAAAGTATAGGAAAATGATCTCGTCCGACCGTAAATAATTAAATTTGAAACACTTCTACATAATATTACACGAGGGGAAAATATTACAAATGTAGATTAAACCTTTCTGAAGAGAATAGAATAAAAATGAAAAGATTTTACCGTGTAGTTTGGACAAAAACACAAAAAGAAAATAACATGTCATCATTTTTTCGTAAGAACGAAAAAGCGCGGCAACGTTGCATGACGTACCACTCGGCGGGAAATTTAAATATTGCGAAACTGAGAGGCTGTTTGTAGGCATTGCTTTTTGAGCTGGCATGCGTATACGGGGTTATTCATGATGAATTATGCTAAAATGTTTTAATGGTGTACCATTGCCTACTGGGCCTTTACCCCAACCTCATATGCACGATTATAACTTCAAGTTCTGCAAATTCCCTTGTAACTCCCACATAGCAGTTTGTGAGGGAAACGAGTGTTGATTTGTTAGGTGTGGTCGTTTTGGATGTTGTTCAGGAAAAAAAAAAAAAAAAAAAGAAAAAAGAAGAAGAAGAAAAGAAGAAAGAAAAAAAACGAGTGCAGCATACAGCACCCAAGTCAGAACTCAGATAAAAAAATGGTATATCCTATATTTTTTTAAATGTATGTTTACATTTTTTTATATTTTCTTACTTTGTATTAACTTAGTCATCTGATTGAAGGTTGTGCAAGCAATTTAAAAATAGGAATAACGCTTAGCGCACATCTTCACACCAACGTTTTCTAGATTGCATTTCATGACGTGTTATTTTTTGGTATATTTGGCAATGAAACAATTTTATTTACCAAATATCATGTGAATAATGTACAAGAAATCATAAACTTTTTAACAAAATACATATCTCCTT
This sequence comes from Teleogryllus occipitalis, assembly GCA_011170035.1. Lineage (NCBI taxonomy): Eukaryota > Metazoa > Arthropoda > Insecta > Orthoptera > Gryllidae > Teleogryllus > Teleogryllus occipitalis. The sequence continues at coordinate 74,656 of BLKR01005197.1, forward strand.
CAAATAAGCAACATACTAGAAAACTTCCAGATTACTTACCTCCCCTACAAAACTGAAAATCGTGGTTTTTATTACCCCCCTCCTAGACAAAGCTTAGTGAAACATTTTCGGGACAATATAAAAATCTACCTGGAGGAATTTTATCTCCAAATTCAGGAAAATAAAAGAAACTTGGAAAATAAGGTGAAGTATAATTGTTTAATAAACAACGTATTATATGAATAGAATTTTATTCATCACATAATACACATTCATAACAATCAATTTTGGGATATCAAGGATTTCTGTATTTCTAAGACAATGTTTTGAACATTTTTTTTGCACTTTGTTACTCGTGACCTTCCACCAACATCTTCTGCATGTAAAATTTCAACACCCCTGTCTCCACTTCTCAAAAATGCAGCTTGTAAGTGGCCAAAAGTTACCCCAGATTTTGCTATTTTTTTGACCATGTGCTTGAAACGATCTGCTTGAAACTCATCTCTTCCGCATTTTCTTTCGTTTCATCACACATCTGTTTTGATGATACAAATGATGCAGTTGAAATAGCATGATCAACAATAATATTTTTTGATGTGCCAATCTTGTCTACAAGGCTACATAATGCCTGCACATCAGCCAATGCATTATGTGCATTGCTAAAATCAATGCTTAGCAAGTCTTTTACCAAGGATTCCAAATTAAATCTTAATTTCTGCTTCTTCCTATCTGGTAAAACTTGCTTAAGTATTTTCACGGAATCCACAAAACCACAGACATCTTTGAAAGAGTCAAAAAGATAACAATTGACTACATCCCTTAAAATGATTGGAAAATCAAATCTAATACCATTGTGAGCAACCATTATTACACTTGACCCAATGGCCTCGAGGAATTCAATAAAATTAAGCAAAGCGGCATGCTTTAAGACAGTTTGCACTTTTTTCCCCTTTAAAATACATGTCCCCCTGAACAATTTTCAGTTGGGTAATTTCCGAAACTTTTTCTGAAATACCCGTTGTTGGGATGAAGTATTGACAAAATTCTATACTCTCACACTTTGCTGCAACCTGGCATATTTCAGAATATTTTGTAGATAAACCATTGGTTTCAATATCTACAAATATTGTAGGTGCTTCTGCATTGAAAGGTTTTATTGGAACATCAATTACATTAATAATAATAATAATAAAATAATAATAATATAATAATAATAATAAAATAATAATAATATAATAATAATAATAAAATAATAATATAATAATAATAATATAAATAATATTATAATAATAATAATAATAATAATAATAATAATAATAATAATAATAATAATAATAATAATAATAATAATAATAAAATATTTTATTGCTTATAGACTTACACAAAGTATCAAGCATAGTCTGTCTAGTAATTAATTTAAATTACAGGAAGTTAATTACATATTTTTACTACATGCACTTACAGTAATAATTTACAAATCTACATTATCTTAATAATTTAAATGTTAAAAATATATATAATTGATTAATATAAACAATTAAATTAATCTATAATAGTAGGATTTAATAATCAATTACATATCTTACAGTAATAATTCAAATAATTTACTTGATAGCTTACATGGTTATTAAAGCATGCAAGTGCTCACAATAAACATTCATATAATTTACATTTTAATAATACAAAGTCACATTATTACACTACGAGTAGCATTAACAAAGCACTATATTATTATAAACTAGCAGATTATTATACAGTGGAAAAAAATTACAATTAGTGTTGGTAATTCACATTATCTTACAGTAATAATTTAATTAACTTACAATAACTTGAATACATTAGTTAATAATAATTGTAAGTGCTTACAGTATCATGACATAATTACATTATTTACTATATTCCATTACTTATTATAGTATACATTACATTATTTATTATAGTACATTGTCTTATCGAAACTGAGTAACTGGTACAAGAAGTGGTCACACTTGTAGCGGTACATGGTTTTAAAATACAGAAAATTAAAGCAGTTCAGTTATCTTATATGGACCCACACTGATGAGATGACGTTTAAGCAATGTTTTAAAGTATTTATCATCAGCTGATTTTACGGTGACTGGGAGATTATTAAAAAGCTTAGCTGCAATGCAGAAGGGATCTTTATTAGTTGAAGACTTGTTAGTGTATATCCTGTGATAGTCCCTATGTCCTCTAGTATGATAGTTATGTATTTCTTTATAACTCACAAGATATTGATTCTGATTATTTCTCAATAGGAGTATTACTTTGTAAGAGTAGAGTGCTACAACAGTCAGTAATTCATATTTAATAAAATAATATTTACAGGACTGTCTTGGATTCAGCTTAAAAATGATTTTGATACATTTCTTTTGTAGGACCATCAATCTATCCATATTCTTTTGTGTTGTACCTCCCCATTTTTCAATACCATATTGAAGTTGTGAGAAGATTATGCCATAGTATATTGACAGAAGTGAGTCTGTTTCCAGGTATCTGGAAAAGTATCTCAAGAGGAATATAATTGAGTTTATTTTATTACAAAGTGTGTCAACTTGTTTGTTGTAAGTTAGGTTCTGATCTATTAATATTCCTAAAAACTTATGGCAATCAGTTTGATTCACTGATTTCTTGTCTACTTCCACTTTTATGTTTTGGTGTTGGTAACTGTGATGAAACTTGAAATTGATTAATACAGTTTTATCAACATTTAATTTCAATTCATTTATGGACTGATAACTTTTAATTGATTTTAAAGATTCAGACAGATTACTTTCTAGATGACAAAGATTTTGTCCACTGTTTATTAATGTCGTATCATCTGCATAAGAAATCACAGAGAAATCAGAAGAGCTTGGAATATCATTAACATATATTAGAAATAGCAAAGGTCCAAGCACAGATCCTTGCGGAACCCCTGTGGTAATTGTATCAAAATTTGATTTAACTTTGGATAAGAAATTTTCAGATTGCCAGAAGATCTCTGTACATTGCTTACCTGTAAGGTATGATCTAATGAGGTCATTTACTCCACCCCTTATTGCATAGTAATCTAGTTTTGTTAACAGTTTTTCATGAGATACACTATCAAATGCCTTTTAAAGATCAATAAATATACCTGCGGTTTTTTTATTTGATTCCAAGTTTCCAATGATTTCATGAATAAATTCTACAACAGCAGTGGTGGTGGAGAAGCCTTTCCTGAAGCCATGTTGTGATTTATTAAGGATATTATTAGATTGAAGAAAACAATAAAGTCTTGCTAATATAACTTTTTCATAGAGTTTGCCAAATACTGAAGTTAGGGTTATAGGTCGATAATTCCTAACGTCCTGTGTATTATTATTCTTAGCAAGTGGTGTTACAATACTAACTTTTGGGGATTCTGGGAAAGTGAATACAGATAGAGATGAATTTATTAAGTGAACTAGAATATTAAGAAGAGCAGGTTTACATTTTTTAAGAATTATTGAAGATCTTTCATCATTCCCTGACGAGCAACTATTTTTGAGGGAATTTATCAGTTGAATAACTTCATTAGCATTTGTATGATGGAGAAACATAGATTTTGAAGTTCCAGAAGATAAAATATTACTAGTATTACTGGTTACAGTGTCCTGCTTTGAATTTAAGAAATGGCAGTTAAAGGTCCTACAAATATCAGATGGATTATCTAGAAGAATGCCTTCATGTAGTAGATGTATGTTTTTATGAGTCTGAGTTTTCCCATCGTTAATTATGTTCCACAGTGTTTTAGATTTGTTTGTTGAGTTGTTGACTTTATGAATTAACTGATAAGCTTTCTCATTCATCAATTTTAGTCTATATTGTTTTTTATACTGTTTATACTTCTCATTATAAAAGGGGTTCTTAGTATATCTGAACAGTTCATACATGTTTTTCATTTTATTTCTAAGAACAAGAATTTCATCAGGAAGCTTAATTTTGGGTTTCTTCACTACATTCATTTGCCTCTTAATAATAGGACATGCAATATTCAAATGATAATTTAATGTACTCAAGAACAAGTTCCATTTCTCATTGACATCATTACTATTGAGTACTTCAGTCCATTCCTCTCTTAGGAGACATTCATTTAGAAGATGTAGTTTAGTATCCCTCGTGTCACGGGCAGTGGCGGCCGGTGCTTTGCGAGGTAGGGGGGGCGGTTTTAGGCCAAAGGAAGAGAAACCCCTAACGCGCTCAAGTGATGTAAATGTTGATTCTTTGGCCAAAACCATGGTGGAAATAACACCATGGCCAAAACGATAAGGGTTTTTCCGCCATGGCCAAAACGACCTCGGTGCTGCTAGTGAGAAATCGAATTGATCATTGATCAACGCAGTACACCTTATGGGCACCTTACTGATGACCTTATGCCGCTCAGTTTAACTGCGGAAACAAAGGTCGTGTCCTGTGTGGGCTACAACTGGCGGCGGTGATGCGCAATTGCTTGCTTAGGTTTCAATCTTGGTGATACTTGATATGCCGCGGGACAAAGCGCGTAGGCGACAGGATGCGCGCGATGCAATAGCCTGGCGATATCCACCGTGCCGCGCGGAAAAGCGATCAGTTTCATTAGCAGCTTGCGCCATCCCGCTACCAAAAGCATCTCGAATGTTATTAGGCGAGTACAAAGGCTTCAGAGAGTGGGATGGTTTCAACTTTGCAAGAAGCATTGAGGGTCTCAAGACTGCATTACAATACTTATTGTTAGACACAGAGGACAATGCAGAATCAATTACGGAGAGTGCACGAATTCTGGAGAAGGTTCTAGAGAAATTATTAATGAAAAAGTTCGAAGCAAACAATTGAAAAGAAATTGATTTTTTAAGGACAAATAAAGATATTGAAATTTTCAGTTCCTGCTCTTAATGAGTTTTTCTGTATCTCCATGCGAATAAAATTAATCGTTATGCAGAAAATCTGTTTAATTTTGACATCCTCGGATATAGTGAACCAAAAATGTTAGTCCCCAGAAGTTCACTATAACCGGAGTCGACTGTATATATAAGAAATAAATATGTTAGAGACACAGTCTCCACGACAAGAATCTTACCTTAATTAATAGTCTTGTAGATGAAATCCATTCTCCTCTCCCTTCCTTCAGCAAAGTGATTGATGACAAGATCATTAAAGTTGTATGCATTCAGAAGTTCTTTTTCTATAGAACACATAGCCAATGCACTAAGTCTCTCTTCTCTCATTGTATTTCGTGAGAAAGTCTTTATTCTGTTGAGAGTCGAAAAGCACCTTTCGCTTTCTGCAGTTGTCATCGGGATTGTGCAGATAACCCGCAAGAGTTTTACAGATTCAGGCAAAATTTGGACTAAGTTGTTTTCATAAATACAATTCAAGAGGGTTAAAGCTCCTGTTGCATTCTGAAAATCGTTTCTGTTGTATATAACAGTCAACTCTTGTCGCAGTTCAATTTCATTAAAATCGTACAATTTAATGGCAATTTGAAATTCTGTTTCAGGAAATAACAGTTTGTGTTTGCTGAACAAGGTGGGTTGAAATAATATGGCTGCCGACAAATGGTCGTTGAATGTAAAACGATCATCAATGTTGGTTAGAATTATGTCACATACTTCTTTCGCGACAGTTTTAAGCTTGTCTTCGAAACGAGCACGTTTCTGATTGCATGACTCGTTATTTTGGGTATTCCAGTGATGGTCAAGGTCAAGAGAATTTCTTGTCCGCTGTATGGAAGACTTCAATTCTGACACATACTTTTGGGCTTTAATGGTGTCTACATCCTTTTGTTGTAATTGTTTAAAAAGTATATCGCAATGAGGTAGAATTTTGTTAAAAAGCTCAAGCCAAAAGAGAAAATCAGCATCTTTTAAAAGTTTTCCCAGTCCAATCGCTTTTCTTACTGTTGAGTAATCGTTAGTTGTATCATTCTCAATTATTTCCAGACATTCACTTATTTCATTCTTGTAATTATACACAGTGCTTACACAACGGGCTTTAAAATTCCACCTTGTATCGGCATTCCTTGGAATTCTTTTCTTCACAACTTGGTCAAGAACCGCAGTTCTTTTTACCGACTTTGTGAAGAACGTTGAAAAGCCTTCCAAGTTGCTAAAAAATATTCTCACTTGTTTGTTCTGAGTGGCAGAGCGCTCTATAATTAAGTTCAGTTGATGGGCATAACAGTGCACAAAATGTGCTTTCTCGTACACTGCCCTCACTCTTACCTGCACTCCACTCTGTTTGCCACTCATAACCGACGCACCGTCGTAGCTTTGTGCGATTAATTTATTTGGGGACTCGTTTATTTTCAGTTTTTCAAGTTCACTGAACACAACACAACTAATTCCTTCTGCAGTGTGATCACTTGGTGTTACGAAGTTTATGAATCGTTCATATATCTTCCCCTTCAATTCATATCGTACAACAAACACAAGTTGAGACAATGTCGCACAATCAGTTGTTTCATCTACTTCTATAGCTATGTAATCAGTCCTAGATACTTCCTCACAAATCAACTGATGACAGACAGCATAAATTGAGTCCAACAAATCATTCTGTATGGTTTTAGAAAGCCCCAGAAACACACGATTATTTGTTTTCTCAATATGTTTTAACGTGGAGTCCAACTCTGCCATCAAATTAACTAAACCACGAAAAATACCTGGGTTGTCCGATCCATCTGTTTCGTCGTGTCCCCTTAGAGCAAGTTCAAACTTCCCGCAAAATTTAATACAGTCTATCAGTTTACTCAAAATGTAACGATTCTTGGAAACATCTTCATTAATTTTCTTTATTCTCATTCTATAAGCTGAATCTAACTGACACCTTATATCAATTTTGCCTAGCATGGTAAATTCTATTCCACTGTTTATGTGTTGTTCACTCAATTTGTGCTTCACTTTTTGGGCAAGGTGTTTAATGTCTGATACACCATCCTTTGTCCATGCACGATCACTAACATTCATAACAAGGCACGTATAACAAAAGAAAGAATTTCTTATGTCACAACCACATAGCCAGTCTGCGTATTTGTAGAGAGAGGAATTGAATTTTCTTGTGTATCCAGTTTTGCTTTTGCAGGCATTTTGAATCTGCGTAATTTTTAAGTGAGGTCTTGGCGGCCCTAATTTCTTTAATTCTATTTTTTGTTCTATAGTGAGATTCTGACTACCATCAGTTAAAATAGTGTTCACACTGTTGATACCACTCATGATGAAACACTTTAAATATCAAAACACGACATGCAAGTCTCACATTAACAACTGTTCAACTCAACGCACTACACATGAATTTGGCTTGATTCCTATCAATGACTTGAATCGCATATGCTAACGCACTCTGTCTGGTCACAACAACATTACGTGTGCGGAAAACTTCTTCGGACTCTGCCGCCGCCCAAGCACCCTTCCAATGCTCCCCCCTCCCGGCGCCCACTTCCCCCTCCTACGCCGCGTTCTCCGTAAAGGGCCTGGGCAAAGGCTGGGGCGGATCTCCGAGAGTCCGCATGTGTACGGTTCGGTTGAGAACATTGACCCTTGGTGCGGCCCATGCAAACACATTCATTCTAAAAACATTTATTTTTTCTGATACCATATAAAGATCATGCAACATTTTTGTTGTTTAACAGTTCATGTTTGGTAAATTCTGAAACCTTTCGTCTTTGTTAATTTTACTGGGGGGGCGCCGCCCCAGAGTCCTCAAAGAGCAGCCGCCACTGGTCGTTTGCCCATCGTTAGCCCAGGTTTGCCCAGCAAAAATTTTCGTTTGCCCACCCCCACAAAAAATTTAGACACAAAAAAAAATTTCTGGCCAACTTCACGCTGGCCGGAAAAAATCTGGGATTTCAACCAAACTTTGTATATCGTTTGCCCATCGTTTGCCCAGGTTTGCCCACCAAAAATTTTCGTTTGCCCACCACCAGAAAAAATGTTAGACGCGAAACAAATTTTCGGACAACTACACGCTGGCCGGAAAAAACCTGGCATTTCGACCAAACTTGACATATCGATTGCCCATCGTTTGCCCAGGTTTGCCCACCAAAAATTATAGTTTGCCTACCTACACAAAAAAGTTACACACAAAGTTTCGGGGAAAATCGATATTGATGTAAAAATTAGGTATTTTAAATAATATTGTAAATCGTTTGCCCAGGTTTGACCACAAAAAAATTACGTTTGCCCACCACTAGAAAAAAATTAGACGCAAAAAACATTTTGGAACCAACTTAAGGTTGGCCGGAAAGAAATCTGAAAATTGAACCAAACTTCGCATATCGCATATCAATTATTTCCCAGGTGTGGACATAAAACAAATTCACTTATCTATTTGTCTAATCAATTTCTATTTTGTTTATTTTTCTTCACTTCAGAATAACACATCAGTAATGAGAACTCTTTAAGTAATGAGAAATGGAATTCCAAGCAGAAGAGTTTATTCTTAGATGGCCCGGGAAGCGAATCCGCGCATTTGTCCGGCTCTGGTAAGCGTTTGCCTAAAGTAACAATTATGATATTTTGCAAACTGCTTCCTAATAGTGTGTTATCGTTTGCCCAGGATTATGTTTTGTTCGCGCAGGCACAGAAATGACATTACAAGCAGAAGCGTTTATTCTTAGATGGCCCGGGGAGCTAATACGCGCTTTGTCCGGCTCTGCTAGGCGTTCGGCTAAAGCAACAATTATGATATTTTGCATACTGCATCCTAATAGTGTGTTATCGTTTGCCCAGGATTAAGTTTTGTTCGCGCAGGCACAGAAATGACATTACAAGCAGAAGCGTTTATTCTTAAATGGCCCGGGAAGCAAATCCGCGCCTTTGTCCGGCTTTACTAGGCGTTTGGCTAAAGCAACAATTATGATATTTTGCAAACTGCTTCCTAATAGTGTGTTATCGTTTGCCCAGGATTATGTTTTGTTCGCGCAGGCACAGAAATGACATTACAAGCAGAAGCGTTTATTCTTAGATGGCCCGGGGAGCTAATACGCGCTTTGTCCGGCTCTGCTAGGCGTTCGGCTAAAGCAACAATTATGATATTTTGCATACTGCATCCTAATAGTGTGTTATCGTTTGCCCAGGATTAAGTTTTGTTCGCGCAGGCACAGAAATGACATTACAAGCAGAAGCGTTTATTCTTAAATGGCCCGGGAAGCAAATCCGCGCCTTTGTCCGGCTTTACTAGGCGTTTGGCTAAAGCAACAATTATGATATTTTGCAAACTGCTTCCTAATAGTGTGTTATCGTTTGCCCAGGATTATGTTTTGTTCGCGCAGGCACAGAAATGACATTACAAGCAGAAGCGTTTATTCTTAGATGGCCCGGGGAGCTAATACGCGCTTTGTCCGGCTCTGCTAGGCGTTCGGCTAAAGCAACAATTATGATATTTTGCATACTGCATCCTAATAGTGTGTTATCGTTTGCCCAGGATTAAGTTTTGTTCGCGCAGGCACAGAAATGACATTACAAGCAGAAGCGTTTATTCTTAAATGGCCCGGGAAGCAAATCCGCGCCTTTGTCCGGCTCTACTAGGCGTTTGGCTAAAGCAACAATTATGATATTTTGCAAACTGCTTCCTAATAGTGTGTTATTGTTTGACCAGGATGAATTTGCCTTTGCCCTGAAACAGAAATGAAATTAATGGCAGAAGCGTTTATTCTTAGATAGCCCGGGGCTTAGATAGCCCCACTACCTTTATATAGCCCTAGCCTTTAATTCCATTTCTGCGCCTGGGCAAATGAAAGTTGTCACTGGTAAAACGAAAATACACTATTAAGAAATAGTATACTGAATATTATTATTGTTCCTTCAGTGTAAGTGGTAGCCAGGACGATTACATAAATAAAAGCGTAACCCGGAGACACCGTTAAATTAACGCCACTGCGTATGATTCCATTTCTGTGCCTGGGCAATGAAAATTGTCACTGGGCAAACAAAATACACTTTTAAGAAATAGTATACCGAATATTGTAATTTTTCCTTCAGTGTAAGTGGTACCCAGACCCATTATATGAACAAATGCGTAACCCGGAGGCACCGTTAAATAAACGTTTCTGCCTTTAATTCCGTTTCTGTGCCTGGGCAAACGAAAATTGTCTGTAGGCAAAGGCAAATATTCTATTAGGAAATAGTAACCTGGAGAAACGATTTACTAAAATATTTAAAATACCTGAATTTTTTTGGTCAACTTGAGTTTGCCACGAAAATTTTTCTGCGTGTAAGTTTTTTGTGTCGGTAGGCAAACGAAAATATTTGGTGGGCAAACGATATACCAAGTTTGGTCGAAATTCTAGATTTTTTCCGGACAGCGTGAACTTGGCCCGAAAATTTGTTTTGCGTGTTTTTTCTGGGAGTGGGCATACGAAAACTACTGGTGTGCAAACCTGGGCAAACGATGGGCAAGCAATATACCAAGTTGGGTTGAAATCCCAGATTTTTTTCCGGTCAGCGTGTAGTTGGCCCGAAAATTTGTTTTGTGTGTAACTCTTTTTCTGGGGGTGGGCAAACGAAACTTTTTGGTGGGGCAAAGCAAAATTCATCCTTGGCAAACGATAACACACTATTAGGATGCAGTATGCAAAATATCATAATTGTTGCTTTAGCCAAACGCTTAGCAGAGCCGGACATAGGAGCGGATTAGCTTCCCCGCCATCTAAGAATAAACGCTTCTGCGTGTAATGTACTTTCTGTGCCTGGGCAAACGAAACTTCATCCTGGGCAAACGATAACACACTACTAGGATGCAGTATGCAAAATATCATAAATGTTGCTTTAGCCAAACGCTTAGCAGAGCCGGACAAACGCGCGGATTAGCTTCCCGGGCCATCTAAGAATAAACGCTTCTGCTTGTAATGTTATTTCTGTGCCTGGGCAAATGAAACTTCATCTTGGGCAAACGATAACACACTATTAGGATGCAGTATGCAAAATATCATAATTGTTGCTTTAACCAAACGCCTAGCAGAGCCGGACAAAGGCGCGGATTTGCTTCCCGGGCCATTTAAGAATAAACCCTTCTGCTTGTAATGTCATTTCTGTGCCTGGGCAAACGAAACTTCATCCTGGGCAAACAATAACACACTATGAAGATGCAGTATGCAAAATATCATAATTGTTTCTCTAGCCAAACGCTTAGCAGAGCCGGACATAGGCGCGGATTAGCTTCCCGGGCCATCTAAGAATAAACGCTTCTGCGTGTAATGTCATTTCTGTGCCTTGGCAAACGAAAATTCATCCTGGGCAAACGATAACACACTATTAGAATGTATTATGCAAAATATCATAATTGTTCCTTTAGCCAAACGCTTAGCAGAGCCGGACAAAAGTGCGGATTCGTTTCCCGGGCCATGTAAGAATAAACGCTTCTGTTGGGAATTACATTTCTCATTACTTAAAGAGTTCTCATTACTGATGTGTTATTCTGAAGTGAAGAAAAATAAACGAAATAAAAATTGATTAGGCAAATAGATAAGTGAATTTGTTTTATGTGCACACTTGGAAAATGATTGATATGCGATATGCGAAGTTTGGTTCAATTTTCAGATTTTTTCCGGCCAACCTTAAGTTGGTTCGAAAATGTTTTTTGCGTCTAATTTTTTTCTAGTGGTGGGCAAACGTAATTTTTTTGTGGGCAAACGATTTACTATATTATTTAAAATACCTGATTTTTATATTAATATCGATTTTCCCCGAAACGTTTTTGTGTGTAACTTTTTTTTTGAAAGGCAAACTATAATTTTTGGTGGGCAAACCTGGGCAAACGATGGGCAATCAATATGTCAAGTTTGGTCGAAATCCCAGATTTTTTCCAGCCAGCGTGTAGTGGCCCGAAAATTTGTTTTGGGTCTAATATTTTTTCTGGAGGTGGGCAAACGAAAATTTTTGGTGGGTAAACCTGGGCAAACGATGGGCAAACGATATACAAAGTTTGGTTGAAATCCCAGATTTTTTCCGGCCAGCGTGAAGTTGGCCCGAAATTTTTTTTTGTGTCTAACTTTTTTCTGGGGGTGGGCAAACGAAACTTTTTGGTGGGCAAACCTGGGCAAACGATGGGCAAACGATATACCAAGTTTGGTCGAAATCCCAGATTTTTTCCAGCCAACTTCACAGAGGT
>BLKR01005198.1:0-86730 GCA_011170035.1 Teleogryllus occipitalis
TAATTTCTGTCAAGCAACGCATTCTTTTCGGAGATCTCGAAAAAGATGTCATAATTCCTTGAAGATCTTGAAAGTATAGGTGCTACAGAATGGCACAGACATTCTCCTAGCAATTTTTTCTAGTTTCCTTGGCGTGGACTGGTTTTAAGATCTTCCTCCATTCACTGGCCAGCTGCCATCTATCGTCAACGAAAGTACATTTTCTTCACGTTTTCGTAACTTTTCGATAACTTAATAGTAGAACCGAAATATTACTTCAAGAATATTAAAAAAGAGTAAAGTCTCGTCCAAAATAGAAATTTTCATTGACAATTTTTAAGCAGTTTTTGAGAAAATGGCGATAAAGCATTACTGTAAATGCGAAATTTGAAGCTCATTTTCACAGGAATCAAGTTTTCGAAAAACTTCATTTGAAGTACTTCCACTAACAAATGCAATAATGTATACAAATCGATGGACATGTGCACTATAATGGCGTGAGAGATACTTCAAAAAAATTACATAGTGTAATTTTTGAAAAAACAAAAAATATACAGGAAAGTGACCTTCACGTCATATTAAACAGTGCAATTAGCAGTATCTATTGGAAAAATTTGAAGAACAAATTTGGATCCATTTTTGAGAAAATAGTTTGAGCGTTTCTGAAAATGCGGAATTTAGAGCTCATTTTTACAAAAAACTGTTGAGTTCTCCAGAAACTTAATTTCATGTTATTTAAAGCACATGTATACACAAATATAACAACAGGAAGGAATCGCCTATATTGTAAATATTTCCGACGCGAGAGACAAGTAAAAAAAATTGTTTTGTAATTTTTGAAGAAGAAAAACCAAAACTATAGAGCAATATGGCGTTCTATGTCATCGGTTGGGTGCATTTGATACTACCTCTACCAAAAATTTGAAGTCCTTTCAAGCACTTCCACTCAAAAATGTAATAATGTATACAAATTACGTAATTACAATACAAATTACGTAAAAATGTAATAATGTATACAATGGAAATTTGCATTATATCGGCGTGAGAGATATTAAAAAAATTCATTTGTGAATTTTTTGAAAAACAAAACAAAACAAAAGAATACACGAAAATTAACTTTACGTCATATTAAACTGCAATTAACACTATCCATTGGAGAAATCTGAAAAAAAAATTGGAGCCATTTTTGAGAAAATAACATTTGAGCGTTTCTGAAAACTCGGGATTTTGAGCTCATTTTTACAGAAAACTGCTGAGTTTTCAAGAAACTTTATTTGCCATATTTATATTTGCAAATATATATATATATATATATATATATATATATATATATATATATATATATATATAAGTATATATATACTCAGAAATATAATAGTGTGAAGAAATCTGCCTCTAATGCTTACCGACGTGAGAGACCGTAAAATACATTTTTGTAATTTTTGTAAACAAACAAAAGAATAGAGCAATATTACGTTTTTTTTTTTTTTTTTTTTTTAATTTGTTGCGTCCCCACCTTGACGCAACGCGTCTCCAAGCCCCCTTAAGGGGCGTTGAGCGCTTTAGCACAGGGGAGTAATCCTCCATTAAAGTGCTACTTTTTTTAATATTTGTCAAGTCTCGTCACGTCGCAGTCAGTCATTGCCTTTTATCCCTTCGGCCAGGGGCTCGACGACGTTAGGTCCCGGGGTTCCTGGCCGGTCACCCAACCACGAACCCGCGAGTCTCGAATGTGCTTAACCTTCGTGACTTCACGGAGCGTAGTAAACACATTCGGCTAGCGCCGCCGTTTGTCATCGTATAGCGTTCGTTTGGCACAAACCGTATCAAAAGAAAAAAAATTGCTGCCGTTTTTGAGAAAATCTTGTTTTTGTAATTTTTTAAAATTGCAAATATTGCACAAAAACTACCAAAATTTTCAAAAAAGTCTGCATGACCTTAATGGACAACAAATTTGATTTGAAGGAAAAATCTGTATCTTCAATTTTTTAGTTAGGAAGACCCCCCAAACAAATTCAAACTTTTGCAATTTTCGAAACTTCAGAGTTAACCGTGAAAATGTGACCTACGCCACCTTTATAAAAGTATTTTACTCTATTCTTACAAGAAATTTAATGAAAAAATTTGAAGCCGTTTTTGAGAAAATTTTAAAAATGTCCGGGGGACGTCATGTAAAGTACCCCCAAATTTTAAAGAATGTTTTTCAAAATTTCAAAGCTTCAACTACAGCCAGATGGACAGGTGTTTCTTCACTTTGAAAAAGATCATACGTGTGGTTTAGGCACTAGATTTGTTCATATACGATAGACGAACGTTTTGGAAAAAACTTTTTTTTTCGGTATCAGGGATCCCAAAACGTATTTCCGTTGAAATCTCGAAATAAATTTTCCGCAGCATTACATTATTTTCTCTATACTGCGTATATTATTCCCATTGATATGCGTATGTATACGAGAATAAAAATACCCTGCTTTGAGGACCGGATGATGTTGCATTGTTGGAGTAGAAGATTCGCTTGATGAACGTCACAATGTACGTAATTTACATATGGATAATTTTCTTTTATCAAACGCTGCACACCGCTATTTTCCCCACTCATTACAGCAGCCCCATCATAGGTTTTGGAAACGTTTTTCAGGTGTTTTCTCAATTCCTAATTTATGTAGCTGCTCCGTAATCTTGAGAGCTAAACTTTTCGCATCTCTCTCATTCATTTGAAAAATGCCCCAGAACCGCTCGTGAATGTTACCTTCTAAATGATATCTTAAAATTAAAGACATTTGAGTTTTACATGAAATGTTTGTCGCTTTATCAGCTTGTATACAGATGTATTCTTCATTATTTCTTTTACGTGCAATACATTTTTGGCAAATTTTGAAAATTGCATCCAGTATATCGTTTTGAATGGTCTTTGAAATTCCAGTAAACGATTTTACATTTTCCAAATGATTTTTTAAAATGTTATCAAGAGTTGAATCTATTAAACCCTTGAAGATCTTGACACACAATCTATGAAACCCTTGAACCCACGCAAAGCTAATTCAAACTCGCCGCAAAATTTTATTGCATCAATTATGCGACTTGAAATGTATTGTGATAAGCCAAGAACCCTGGGTTTAGTTTAAGTGATAAGACCAGCATCCAGCTTTGGAACATGACATTGCTTTCAGACTCGGAAGTCAAAGAATACGCGTTGTTAGGACAACCGATCAACAAAGTTTAATATTCCATGCTTGGTGTCATAATGCTGTGCAAATGGACACGACCCCAAACACATTATGTGTAGAAGGTGTGAAGAGGGCGTTGGATGGCCGTGATCTTAAGAAAGGACGCATGGAATCATTCTTTACAAGATTATTGTAGTGAACACACGTAAGCGGTTGGTGAGGTACGATGCGATTTTCAGCATAGGCTGGGTATTATGTAAATGATAGTGAACTGGAAAGTAAGTACTAGCTTCAATAGATTTTGTGAGTAGCATACCTTCTCGTTTTTATATTGAATCTTACTTTTTAATTTATTGAATACACATCAATTTTACACTTTTAACATATAAAGCTAGGTTTTTGTTGTTCTTATCTGGGTTTTCTTGTATTTATTCCAAATTTTTATCACGTACATTAAAACGCATTCGCGACATGGCTACTGCTCGATCTATTCTTTTTACTCTCTACACTCTCAAAGCCGACCTTCTGAAAGCCTTCACACACGTAAACAATAATTTAGATCAACATATCCGAAGGTTGGAAGAGGTCGTTCTCTACACAGACGGTTGGGTACAAGTCGGCAACACAGCGAATAATACCAACCGTACACCCGTGACTGTACAAAAGACACAAGCATCGCATCCAATCACAACTCAAAACAAATTTAGTGTTTTAGATTATGACACAGATTTTCCTCGCCTTCCTGATCCACCACCCTTCTCTACCATCGACAAATTCATGCACAAACCAACGCGTACGAATGGAAACGTTTCTCAGTAAACACGATGCGCTTTCAGATTGTCAACATGGATTTAGAAAATCAAAATCAACGGAAACAGCTATATTTTCTTTTCTTAAGGATGTCGCCTCATCATTGGATCAAAACGAGGCACCTATTGGATTATTTTTAGATCTCTCAAAAGCTTTTGACGTCATTGATCATGACATTTTACTTTCAAAATTACCTTCATTTGGAATTCGTGGTATTGCTCTAGATTGGTTATGTTCGTACCTGAAACAACGATCTCAGAAAGTTGAAATACCTTACTGGAATGATGGAAAATTACGTACGCTCCTTTCCGACTCTTTGCCCATTGCACGTGGAGTTCCTTAAGGACCGATTTTAGGCCCTATTCTGTTCCTACTTTACGTAAACGATATGCCCTCGACGATTCGAAACGGAGGAACGGTTCTCTTTGCAGATGACACGAACATCCTTTGCAATAAAGAAACCATAAATAGTACAATATCAGATGTTTCAAATTGGTTCCGAAATAACAAATTAATAGTAAACGAAAATAAAACGGTTTTAATGCAGTTTTCCATATCAAATAAACAATTCTGTGCTCCATTGAAAATGAACAGTGTACCATTGACTGATGTTAAGGCAAAAAAATTTTTAGGTCTCTCAATTCAGTCAAACCTTAAATGGAACGTCCATTTAAATGAATTGAACACAAAATTAAGTTCATTATGCTACGCGTTCAGAATTCTTGCAAATTCAGTCAGCCTTCATACTGCTCGTTGTGTATACTTCACGAATGTTCATTCCCGCCTGAGATATGGCATAATATTCTGGGGAAATACATCTTATAGCTCCCAGATTTTTAGATTACAAAAACGAATTGTACGAATAATAACCAAATCTCACCCACGTGATTCATGTAAGCCTCTCTTCATTAATCTATGAATTTTACCATTACCGTGTCTTTTTATTTACGAATCAGTGGTTTTTGTAAAAAATGACTTGCTTAAGGGCAGGAATATATTTTCAGAAAATGCCGAAGTCTATTACTATAACACTCGACGTAGAAATCATATTCATCAGGTGACAGTATCAACAGCTCAATACAAAAAATTCACATACAATACATGTACATTATTTTACAACACTTTGCCAGACGACATTAAACGATTAAATTCGATAGAAAAGTTTAAATCCCAAGTGAAATCGTTTCTGCTGCATAACTGTTTCTATACAATTAGAGACTATACTGAGCATCACAAGAAAAGTAACATTAATTTTCACAATGATACATAATGCATTATTTACCATTTGGACTGTATAAATGTGTATAAACAACCTGTAACAAGTATTGTACTACAGCCTCCGGGTCAATGACCCCCATCTCGATCAGGTTTTTCGTCCAGTTTCCCTGATCCATTGAGCAAATGCTGAGATGGCCCTTGTTTTGCTTCTGGACATAAATGTAACTTCATTTTCTGTGCACGTCTTCTAGAATTCAGTGGGAAATACAATTATTCAAATTATCGTTTCCATGTTGTCGCGGCAGGAAGTATTATTCCGAAGGACAACATGGATAAGAGTCCAAAATTTATTGCTTATTTATCCTTGAAAATAGATTTTATTACATGGGAGCTTTTTTTAAATTCAAAATTCAAGTAGTATATGACTTAGTGTAGTGATCACAGAATTTTGAAAATGTGCACACAATTCATTTTTCCCCATAGCACGTCATACGCAGTTTAAACTGTTTTTTGACGTAAAAATAAATAAAAATAAATAAAATAAAAAAGTTATGTTTAGTTTGAAGTTTTGAGAGCTTAGTCTTATGTAAATTGCTTACATTTTTATTATATATATTCGTATTTAGAAAGATGATTCCGTAACAAATATTGGAAACGTGCATCTGAAATACATACATACATACATACATACATATACATACATAAATGGTAATATTAAATTGTTATTGGGAATTTTATTAATGTGATAGTTGGAAATGTAAATTAAATAGACTCTATATTTCGAGGAGATGCGTATTAGGGTAGCTCCGTAGATGAAAAGATTTAAAAAAATAAATAGCTGAATATAGTCAGTCGCGAGTAGGTGTTTCATACGAAACACATTTAGGGAAAGTCGCGCCCGCGTATTAATAATTGTGTGAATATTAAGTCCTGGTATTAGCAAATCGTTGAGGACATTCTGGAACATTGTTTTAAATTTAGGAAAGGACGCAAGAATAGGTAAACCATGGACAATATTCTGGTAGTCAGCCGAGAACTCAGTGATCAAAATATTTTAGTAAGCTTACAAACGATAGTCAAACCCGTATGGTGTTTTAATGTTTTAAAGTGAATGGTAGTCCACAGAAAATTAATAGAATTGTAATGTACAGATTATAAGAATAAATGTTACATTGTTATTGTCGAAAAAATGCTGATAATTTATAGTAGTTGCCATCAATTTAATACTTGATTTCAATCAAAAGAACTTCCAGGAATCGTGATTCTGTATAGAATTACACGTCGACATACAACAGGTAAGGAGTGTGTGTTATGTGTCGAACCCATGGTTGAGTTGGAAGGAAATCTAATAATTTAGTGTTAAAATTTCACAAATAACTAGCATATCGCGGAGCTTGATAAGAAAGAATTACTACAGTGCCTATTTGAGATTGCAAGTTCATTTTGTTTGCGTATAAAAATCCTATATGCGTCATCCAATTGCTGATTAAAACTAATGTTCCCCTTTAAATTCATTTCATTGTTTAGGTGTGTTTTCGAGAGAGCATGTTTTTAGCACTTCTCAGGTAAATGCTTGCTATCTTTCATGCCACTCTTAGTCCACGTTTCGTCAGCCCCGAACAGAAGACAAAGAAAACAGAAAAAAAATGTATTTATTTTCTGTCATCCGCAATTCCACACCCGTTTTTCGTACACTGATCTATTAAATTTTCTACTATTCGACCTATTTTTATCACTGAACACTTGATTGATGCACAAGTCTAGGTGGGTCTAATTCTTTTGTTATAATTCTGTCTTCATAATTTAAGTTTCTGTTTTGTAAATATCCTACTTCATTCATGTTGTTTGGCTTGAAAATCACAATTACACTTGACAAAAAAAAACAAACTTTAACGTAGAAGCACTGAAAAAAAGTATTCTAACACACCTCTTGGGCCCTACCGAATGGAGACTTGACACGCTTGTCTGCGGCAGAACTGGCCGCGCGGTCACACAGAATTTGTGACCTGCACGTGCCATTTGTTTGCACTACCCCCTCTCAAATCCCACCGTTCCACGGAGGCAGCACCCGACAAGCTGCGAGGCAGTGAGCGCAGGCTATTTTGTAGAGAGTATTATATTAGTTTTTAATACCCATGATCAAAGCTGTGTTGCCAGATCTCATACTGATGCCTTTACTGAATCTCGTTCATTGTCTCAAAGCAAAAGTCAAAATTGCGCGCTCATATTCAAGTTGTAATAGTTCATATAACAATATAATGAATTTTAAATTACTGTTAATTACTTGAGGGCGCACATGACCATGTGACCTTTTGATTGATCAGTCTTTGGCGAAAGCGAAGGGCGAGTTCTAATCACCGAATCACCAAATCCTTATAGATTTCGTGGCTGTAATACTCCCTAGACGAGTGGCAGAAATGGGATATTGTGTTCCGATGTACTAGTCCAAATATGCGTGATCGTTTTCGTGGCGTGCATATAGTTTTTGTGACTCAAAATTAAATTCATTGGGCTACGCGTTCAAATTTAGACTTCATACTGCTCGTTGTGTATATTTCGTGAATCTTCATTTCCGACTGAGTAATAACATAATAATCTGGGGAAATACATTCTTGATGTGATTAATTTTGTCAAGGAACAGTAAAAACTGTATAAGATGTATGGGGGAGAAGTACAATCTGCGCACGTTTTCTTCAGCTCTGGAATCCCTTTCCCACCTTTTAGCCCCAAATAACTGAATGATGAATAACAGTACCAGCAAAGTGAGGATTGTTAACATTTCAAAATAGACATTTTCGCTCCCGAGTAATAGAAAATTCTTAGCATTGGTAAACGAACTTCAGAATTGAGTGCTTAGTATTGATAAGAAAATAGTAACCCACACACTAACTCTATTCCTACCAAATCTAGCAAAAGGAGATCTCAACTAAACGTGCGCATAATGAAGCTACATTTACGCCCAGAAGCAAAACAAGGGCCATCTTTGCATTCGCTCAATAGACTAGGAAAACTGGACGAACATCTCACTGAGATGGAGTCACAGACCTACACGAACTTAAGTACATTACTTGTTACATAGTAAGTACTCTGCCTGACAAAAAACGTGAAGCACCCAAGAGTAATCGGAAGTGAACGAAACTAAATATGCTGAGAGACCATGTGACTCTATTGAACCGATTCCAATATGGAATGAACGAGGCTATTGGTAGTTACACGTTGAAAGTGGGCGCCAGTCAGGTCAGTAGGGTGTAGGGTGTAGTAGGGTATAGAGTTGGTCAGTAGGGTGTCGCATCTCCTCTGGCTGCAATGCATACCCTTAAGCGGTTCGGAATGGTGTCAAACACCCTGTGGATCCTCTCTTGAAGCAAGTTCGTCGACAGTTGTAGCAATTGCTCCTCCAGACCCTGCAGATTGGTTCTGCGACGGAGTCCCTTTCCAATGTCCCACACGTGGTCAATGATGGAGAAGTCCGGGCATCTTTCTGGCCACAGGAGGGCAAATGCTCTAGGCAGCATGCATTATCTTTTTGGAACACTATCCCAGGGCTGTGCCATAGGGGGTAGGACGTGCGGACGCAGAATGTTTGTGACCTATTAGAAGCACTATTAGAGGTGATTTGAATGCATATCCAATGGCTCCCACCCCCGTGATGCCTGGTAATACGTGTGATATGTGTGTCTCCACAACATGAGCAGGATGTGCCCTCTGCCCTCCACACCGCCGTACTCGATCACGATGGTCATCGGAGGTTATGGCGAAGTGGGACACATCACTGAACATGATGCGACGCCATTTGTTTCCTATCCTCCCGGGCACAGCACCAATTCATTCGCCGACGTCGGTGTTCTGGTGTCAATGGCAACCGACAAGTGGGGCGGCGTGACCTCCATCTGGCGGATGCGGGGACTCGTAGGCTGTAGCAGAATCATGGAACTCCACACTGCTTGGCGCACCTGCTTGGTTTTTGGACGACGCGAGCCTGCACGATACATGGGTGCCATTGATTGATTGATTTTTTCGTGTTTCCGGGCGCGTCAAGAGCTTTGGTCATTAGTCCCGTTAGTATAGTGCATGTTTTTTTCGCGGGAGCCGGGCGCGTCAAGTGCTTTAGTCATTAGTCCCGTTAGTGTAGTGCACGTTTTTTTCGCGGGAGCTGGCGTCGGCTACTGGGGTTTCCCCCTAACCAGGACTCTCCCACCAGCGGGGCACCGCTCCAGCCGGGACAAGCTCTAAGCTCCCGACCGGTCTCCCGGAATATGTGGTAGTGTAGTGCATGTTAGTGTAAGTGTGGGTGTAAGGGAAGAGGATAGGACAAGGAAGGGGAAGGACAGATCGCGCGCGGTCCCGTGCCCCGCGGTCCGTGGCCCGTTTGGTAAGGAACTGCTCCGGCATTCGCCTGGTGTTGATCGGAGAAACCACGGAAAACTAGCGATCAGAGCAGTCGGCCGCTAGAATTGTCCTCCAGACAGCGACTGAATTCGACCTAGATGAAAAGCTAGTGTCGAAAATCCTGCCGCCGACAGGACTTGAACCTAGGACCTCCCGGTCAGAGGCGCTGCAGTGACATCAGTTGATGCACTGAGCTACCGCTCCCGGTAGGTGCCCTCGTGTACCCATTGATTTCAACATCGGGCCACTGTGACATCTAAATGGCACATTTGTACGATACGACCAACCAGCCTCGTCCCACAATACGGCTTCTGAGAAATGCAGTTAATTGATGGATAGGTAGTGGAACGCGTCTGCGCGGCATCGCAGGTGCTTCGAACTACACGTAAACGTCGTTCTTCATTGTCTGACTCACAGCAGTTGACTGACAACAACTGCGCAACAACAGGTGGTGACAACGAATGCACTCTGGTGGGCGTTCTACGCATTACAGATACTTGTAAATCCAACCCTTTACTCACAAATCAATGGTAGTCATGTACACTAAAATGGGATGATATTGGATCAGTGCTTGGTGCAACAACTTTTTGTCAGGCAGTAAATATTTTAAAATGATGTAGTACAAATGTAAACTAATGAATTATATATAATTGTTAAAATAAATATTTTTCTCTTTGATGGTCAGAGTAGTCTCTAATTAATTAGAAACAGTTATGCAAAGGAAAAGATTTTACTTTGATCTTAAATTTGTGTATCAATTTATAGTAATTAACGAAACGAGTGAATAAAGAGGAGTCTAATTGCATGAATGGGATGTTCAAGAAAACGATCGACGATACGAGTGAGTTTTCTTATTTGGAAGTGCATCAATACTCCTTTATCCATATGTTACTTTCAATATTTTTCGCTTCCATTTAAGAATTATTTACATTTTGAGAAATACAAGCACAATTTTACCATTCGAGGCATATATTTGATGACGCCCTATTGCTTCTGAAAAAGGCCCATTTTAGTTGGCCATGCATTATGTAGTATGATCAGTATAGTGACTCACAGTATTAAGAAATGTGTGAAATAGAAGACAAATGAACTTATTACAGATGAAATATTAGAAAAAGCTGAGGAGCCATTAAAACATTGCTTTCCAGGAAAAAGTTAAGACAGATATGTCAGAGAATACATGTATAATTCAACATTTAGAGGAAAAAACTAGAGGTGCAACATAATGGCACAGTCTTTCTCATAGTGAAGTTTTCTAATTTCCAAGGCGTGGACTAACTTTATGGCCTTGCCTCATCCTCATTCCAGCTGCCATCTATCGTAGCCCACAGAAAATTTTTTTTGACATTTTCTCAACTTTTCACTTTTTTAATAGTGGAACCGAAATATTACTTCAATAATATTAAAGAAGAATAAAATCTCGACCTAAATAGGAATTTTCATTGAAAAATTTCACGCCGTTTTTAAGAAAATGGCGATTAAAGATAACTGTAAATGCGAAATTTGAAGCTATTTTCACTGGAATCTTTTGAGTTCTCGAAAACCTTTATTTAAAGTAATTTGAAGCACTTCCACTCCCAAATGTAATAATGTATTCAAATCGATGAAAATGTGCAAATTAACGGTGTGAGAGATATTCGAAAAAACTTACATTTATGTAAGTTTTGAAACAACAAAATGATAAACTTCACATCATGATGAAACTTCACATCAAAATGATAAACACCAAAATAAATTTAACATCATATTTTAATATGATGTTAAGTTTATTTTGGTGTATCATTAAGCACATTTATTACAGCAATAAGCACTATCTATTGGAAAAAATTGAAGAAAAACTTTGGAGCCGGTTTTGAGAAAATGACGTTTGAGCGTTTCTGAAAATGCGGAATTTTTAGCTCATTTTTACAGAAAACTTGTGTTTTTGAGAAACTTCATTTGACATTATTTTAAGCACATGTATTTGTAAATATAATACTGCTAAAACGTTGCCTCTAAAGTAAGTATTACCGACATGAAACACAAGTAGAAAAAACCATATTTTTGTAATTTAAAAAACAACAACAAACGAATAGAGCAATTAGTGTTTATGACATCGTATAGGATTTGTTTGGCACTAACCCTAGCCAAAAATTTAAAGAAAAAATTTGGAGCCGTTTTCGAAAAAATGTTGTTTTCTAATTTTTTAAAATTGCAAATATTGCACAAAACTACTAAAATTTATAAACAATCTACATGACCTTAATGAAAGAACTATTTACGGACAACACATTTTATATAAAGGAAAAGTCTCTATCTTCAATATTATAGTTGTAAGAGGTTGCCGAAAAAAAATCATACTTTTACAATTTCCGAAAATTCGGAGTTATTCCTGAAAATCGGACCTATGCCACATTTATAAGTGTATTTAACTCTATTCTTACAAGAAATTTACAAAACAATTTGAGCCATTTTTGAGAAAATTTTGAAAATCATCCTAATGCTTCATATAAAGTCCCCCAAAAACTAACAAATGTTTTTCAAAATCGCAAAACTTCAGCTGAAGCACATACGACAGGGGTTTCTTCAATTTCGAAAACATCCTACGCATGGTTGAGGCGCTACGTTTGTTCACATACACCAGACGGACGGACGTTTTGCTTTCAATTGGTATTTCAAGGGCCTACAAAACAAGGATTATGGCTACACCACGTGTTAGAGGATTTTTTTCTTAATTTAGCAACTGGATATATCCATATTTTCGTTATCATGGCCCGACAACGGTATTTTGGTTTTTTGTGTCGAAAATCCGCCGTTTTTTCGCGCAGCATTACTGTGGCGTCATGGATAAAAGTCCACAGACCTTTAAAAGTATGTACAAGTTTATTTTACTAAGTATGTACAATAATTACAATACTGGTCCGTAACTGCACACTTTTCGGTATTTTTCCCAACCCCCGCCTGTGGATACACTACATTTTCTAGGGAGGCCCCGCCTCCAGTGACCGCTTGTACCGCGCCACTCCTGCGACCTTGTCACCGTGCAACGCACGAACACGCTCCAGCCCGAGCGTAAATTTTGCGCAAAGCGCGAGGTGTCCAGAAACACCACACCCGCCGCGTGATCTAGTCCGTTCCATTTCATCCCTGCTGTCTTGCCGTCACGTGACCGCCGTTGAGCGTGGGAGGGAGGTTCGCATTCTACCACGTGACAGTCCACGCCACGCCGGCGTCCATCTGGTCTAAAAATATCCGTACCCGAGCGCCGTGATGCCTAGGCTCTCAGGTACGCGCGACTTCCGCTCCTCCTCCCACGCAGGGCCGCCAACGTGACGCACAACTTCATAAGTTTCTCTATACTACGTATATTACTCTGTATACACGTACGTATACGAGATAGTAACTATAGATGCTACTGATTGGCACAGATCTTCTCGTAGTTAAGTTTTCTAATTTGCTTGGGGTGCACTTGTACTGTAGTCTTGTATTTCCTTCTTGCCTGCTGCCATCTTGCCTATCGCTGGCCAAAAGTACATTTCTTTAAAATTTTCTCAACTTTTCAATTTCCAAATAGTTGAACCGCAATATTATTTTAAGAATATTAATGAAGGCTAAAACCTTGTCATAAATAGCAATTTTCGTTGAAATATTTGGAGCCGTCTTTAAGAAAATGACGTTAAGCGTAAATGGGAAATTTGGAGCTCTTTTTCACAAGAATCTATTGAGTTTCTGAAAACCTTCATTTGAAGTAATTTGAAGAACATCAACACACACTATAAATAATGTATATAAATTCATTGAAATATGTATACTAACTGCGTGAGAGATATTGAAAAAAAAATTCATTTATGTAATTTTTGAAAAATAAATGAATGCACCAAAATGAACTTTACGTCATACTAAACAGTGCTATTGACCACAATCCATTGGAAAAGTTTGAAGAAAACATTTGGAGCCATTATTGAGGAAATAGCGATTAAGCGTTTCTGAAAATGCGGAATATTGAGCACATTTTAACACAAAACTGTTGAGTTTTCGAGAAACTTTATTTGACATTATTTAAAGCAGATGTACTCATAAATATAATAACGTAAAGAAATTGCCTCTAATGCAAATATTTCCGACGTGAGGCACAAGTAAAAAAAACGACTTTTTGAAAAAACAAAAAATTAGAGCAATATGGTGTTTATGTCATCGTATAGGCTTTGTTTGGTACTAACATCACCCAGAATTTAAAGAAAATTGGAGCAATGTTTGAAAAAATCTTGTTTTGTAATTTTTTAAAATTGCAAATATTGCACGTACTATTCCACAAAAAAGATTAAATTAAAAAAATGTACTTGACCTTTATGAAAGAACCATTTATGGACAACAAATTTTATTTGATGGGAAAATCTTTATCTTCAATTTCATGGTTGTAGGAAGACACACTGTAGCACCTCTAGTTACTTTCTCGTATACATACGGAGTAATATACGTAGTATTGGGAAAGTTATGTAATGCTGCGGAAAATTGATTTCCAGATTTCATCGGAAATACACCTTTTGTACTGAAAAAGTGTCTTATTTCAAAACGTCCGTCCGTCTGCCTGGTGTATGTGACCAACACTAGCGAATAAACAATGCATTCGATTTTTTCCAAATTGAAGAAACCCCTGACGATCTGGCCTGGGTGGAAGCTCTGTGATTTTGAAAAACATTCATTAATTTTTGGGGGTACTTCACAAGAAGCCCATGGACACTTTCAAATTTTTTTCAAAAATGGCTCCACATTTTTTCTTTAGATTTTTTGTAAAAAGTTAAAAAAGTATGAATTTTTTCGGTAACTTCTTACAACTACAATATTGAAAATGGTGGACTTTTATTTCAAATGAAATTTGTTGTTCATTAATAGTTCTTTCATTAAGGTCATGTAGACTTTTTGTAAATTTTAGTAGTTTTCGTGCAATAGTGCACAACAATTTTACATTAGAAAAACAAAATTTTCTCGAAAACGGCTACAAATTGTTTCTTTACATTTTTTGTAGGGGTAGCGCTAAACGAACCCTATTCGTTGGCAAAAACGCCATATTGCTCTGTTCTTTTGTTTCCCCCCCCAAAATTACTAAAATGTAATTTTTTGACTTATCTCTCACGACGGTAGCATTTATATTAGAGGCGATTTCTTTACCTTATTGTATTTATGAGTACATATGCTTTAAATAAAGCCATATAAAGTTTCTCGAATACAACAGTTTTTTGTTGAAGTGAGCTCAAAATTCCGCGTTTTCAGAAACGCTCGACCAAGATTTTTCTCAAAAATGACTCCAAATATTTAATTCAAACTTTTCCAATGGATAGTGCTAATTCCACTGTTTAATATGATGTAAAGTTATTTTTGTTGTATTTTTAAAAAAAATACACAAATGTAATTTTTTTGAATTTTCTCTCGCGCCGTTAATATGTACATTCCCATCTATTTGTATACATTAATGCATTTGTTAGTTCAAGTTCTCCAAATTATTTCAAATGAAATTTTGTAAACTCCGTATATTTCTGTCAAAAACAGCTTCATATTTCGTAATTACAGTACGTAATTTACAGTAATGTTTAATCGCTATTTTCTTAAAAACGGCTTCAAATTTTTTAATGAAAATTTCTGTTTAGAATGAGGTTTTACTCGTCTTTAATATTCTTGAAGTAATATTTCGGTTCTACAATTAGGGAACAGAAAAGTTGAGAAAATGTCCAACAAATTACATTGGACGACGATAGATGACAACTGGCAAGTGATTGGATGCGGTAAGACCGTAAAGCCAGTTCACACTAAGGAAATTAGAAAACTTTACTACGAGAAAGTCTGTGCTATTCAGTAGTATCTCTAGTTTAAATGAAATACGTTCATCAAAAACATATTTTCAAAGAAGGATCATGATGAATTTTTCGAAAATATTAGTAAATGTTTGGATAATTTGGTGACAAACATAGTCGTCCTATCCGAATTTACTGCGCTTCGTGAACATAATTTGAGCTTTTTGGAAGCTATTACTGTTCTTATAAAAGAAAGTAGATTGATGGATGGTAATAAAATTAACTTCGAACTATCAAATTACACCTTTACTTCAATAAATTTTGGTCGCTTAATATTGGTATGTTTCATTTGTACAAGTTTCAAATGACTGTTCCTGGCGCTCGTAATAAACGCTGGTATGCACCACAGGCGCTTTGAGTTGGTTGGGTTTGTATTATATTAGCACTATTTCTAATACTTTACATGAAAGAAAAATTGAATAAATTGAGTACCATAAATTTGTATCAACATGTTAACTTTAATTTCATATTATTATCTGCGCTTCATTGGGGAACCATGAAGCGACAGAATTAGGGTCTACTCGTATATCCTGGCGCGCAACCCAGTAGAGATCTCCGCATGTTTATTTTCTTCGTGCTCCCTGTCAATTCGGAAACTGTCACTCTTAATCTCCGTGTAAGCAAAGATAGTTTCGACTGCACTCCTCTACAAAAGAAGTTAAAATTCCCGTTGAATATGATAGACCTAATAACATGGTCATTTCGATCGAAAAATATCAATGTGGTACCGCCGATGTCATCAAAGGCGCGACCCTAATCGAAACTCAAACTTGCATGTATTATAATAGTGTTAATAAATAATAAAGAAACTAATCGAAACTCAGCTATTGAGTTCCCGCTCAGACGTTTGTTCCGCAAATAACTCGTCCAAGCACGTGCAATCCACAGGCAACCATACAGGCGCTATGGGGTGCTAGGTACTCTATCCATGTTGCACCTATATAAGCGGCAGTGTTTGAAGTTGTTATGCGTGAGTCAAGAACTTCGCAATCCTCAAGAAAACTTGTGACACTTCTCATATATACTTCGATTTTAACACTCGCCATTATCATGTACTGAGTTGAATACTGCACTTAACTGAAAACCAGTGGCGGCTCGTTCTTAGGTTGAACGGTTGCACAAACCTCAGAAAATGAAAAAGATCTCATAATATCTTAGGAATATACATTTTCCTTTTAAAACATTCATTATTCAAGGTATTGTAGCAATATCGATGTAAATAAAATCATTTTGAAACCAAAGAACGTCGAACTCGCGCTCTCTCCGGTGTCTGGTGCCTCGCCAGGAACTGCACTACGCTCTTGGCTGTATTAATGAATTTACTTCTTTTACTCTTTGGTTCTTCGATTTAACACGGGAAAGCTGCAGCTAGCCAGCCAGCAGTTTGTGAACGTTCTTGTGAATACGAATGTGTGTCGAAGATCTTTCATTATTGCCAAATATACCAGGGTAGTGAAGTTTTCGAAATAAAATAATTTTATGTGCGAGAGGTGTCGAAGCAATAGAGCTTGCTGCGACGTACTGGAGTCGAATTTAAGTGGCCAGAGGAAATCAAAGCCAGAACCACGTACACGGTAGGTGTATATGCCTTACGCGGACCCAAAGCAAAACATTATGTAAGTAGTGTTTTAATATAGACTTTTATTTCACTTAGTTTTAATTGATTTGAATTGCGTACATTTTTACCTGTGTAGTCGATGGAGGTGCAACCTACAGTCTGTTCGTAGCCACCACTGCTGACTACGATACCGTATGAGAATATGTGCTAAATGTTAGGGGAAAATAACAGAAAATCCCCGTTTTTTTCGGTTCTTCCAGGCTTCTTCAAATTCCCCGTTCACTGGCCCCCCTGTTATTAGTACATGTGCGTTAAATAATGTCATAAAGTCTCGAAAACTCAACACTTCTGTGAAAATGAGCTCAAAATTCCGCATTTTCAGAAACTCTCAAACGTCACTTTCTCAAAAATGGCTCCAAATGTTTTCTTCGAACTCTTTCAACGAATTGTCCTGTTTAATATGTCTCAAGTTCATTTTGGCGTATTCTTTGTTGTTTTTTTTTTCAAAAATTACACAAATGTAATTTTTTCAAAAATCTCGTCGTTAATATGCACATTTCGAGCAATTTGCATACATGATTGCATTTGTGAGTGGAAGTGCTTCCAAACACTTCAAATGAAGGTTTTTGAAAACACAATAGATTCATGTAAAAAAGAGCTTCCTATTTCGCATTTACAGTACCGCTTAAAACCTATTTTCTTAGAAACGGATCCAAATTTGTCAATGAAAATTGCCATTTATGACGAAATTTTACTCTTCTATAATATTCTTAAAATATAAGGAAACCGAAATATTGCGAAAATGTAAAAAAAATGTACTTTGGGCGGCGATAGATGGCAGGTGGCAAGAGGATGGAGCAAGACCGTAAAGCCAGTCCACGGCAAGGAAATTAGAAACGAGTAAATCTTGTCATTCTGTGGCACCACTTGATGATTATTTTCATAATGCTAGTGTCTTCTACATTTCAACAACGACCGTCCTTCCGTTTCACTGAAAACAGGTATACAGGATGAACCAGAGCTAGCTAAACATCACTACCAAGTGCAGGGTTCATTTGTCTATTTTAAAGAAACCCATGCATCACAATACATAGAGAACATATAAATATGCTAAATGATTTGTAAGGTGAGTATTCGCATAAAATGTGTTGGTAATTATGCGTTGGACTTACGGATGTTTTACGTTAACGCGAGGGCCGAAGGTTCGAGCCTCGTCCTCAATTTAGGACGCGTAGCGAAGCGTAACATTTCCGTGCGCGTGAACGAATCAGATCACAAACTGCCTTTCTACCCACTTCTCAACACGTCACATAAGTAGAAATATTTTTTCAAAATAAATAATCTGCTTTCGATATTAGGTCTACTAACAAATTTAGATAACTGTAATTACTTGACATACCTGAATAGTACGCTTAATAACACTTAAATTTTTTAATAATACTTTTGAATTTTCTGAATGAATAAATCTTCATATTTGCTTGAAACATCCCAGTTATCTTAATTTTTGGAATTTTGAAGATTACATAATCAATTTTCCACTACAATTTTAATAAGTTATTTATTAATACTATTAATAGTAACACATCTAAAGGGAAATAAGTATCCTACTAGCTCTGCCGGTTGGGTTCTTACGAAAATAATCGTCGCCGGTACTTACTTTCTTCCTAGCAAACGATCATTCAATCCGCTCTCCATACGGAAGAAGCGAGGAATCTGAAATTTGTTTCTGGAAAGAAATTATTAAACTGTGGATTGCACAAGATGCTAAAGAAATGATAATCAGCTTTTCTTTTTCAAAATGAGAACGTAAGTTTATTCATCGATTAATTCTTTGTAACATAAAATGTCACCTTGGTCATGACCGATTGTAAAAATTGTCTATAGCGCTATTATCCTTACTATTTTAGATATCCATGCGCTCTTGGACGATGAGGCCAGGAAGAATCCACTGCTCCGACCAATCTTCTCTCTTGTATCTTGTTCTCGGTCCGCTGCCGGGTCAATGTCCTCCTCAACTTATTGTTTCACTTACTTCCCTATTCTTTGCCACGGATGGGCACTAACTCCAAGACTGTCACGTTTTACTTCATCCACGATACACGAAAGTCTATTTCTTCTAATTAATTCCTCCAACTTTTAACGCGATAAAATATAAAGTTCATCCCCTAAACTACAAGATATGTCTTGAGCCTCCCTGCTCTCACGTCCGTATTTTCTTCAAGTCCGATTTGCGCACTCTCGGTGCCAGAATTATTCAAAAGTCCCAAATAGAATTACGCCCACAAAATATTTATAAGTCCTCACTGTTCAATTATTTCCCGCAAAATTCCACAAAGTCCCGCATCTATCATTTACAATAACCTCTGCAGTACGATGTGTACGCTACACGGTCTAAAGCTCCTCTCTCCAATATTACAAAGTTCAACTCTCGATAACTTTCATACCTTCTTGTCTCTTGTTTTACAAAACAATCTCGAGTTTCCTTCTATGTCATACCCCATTACCAGTTTACCACCAATCGTGCATGCCCTTATATCACAATCTTCTGTCCGTTACTTGCCACACTATGTTTATTTACTTCCGCTTCCCTGGTTGCTAAGGAACGCCTTGCCTGTATGCCTATGCCCTCAACATTTACACTTTTTTTGATGAATTTAATAAATTTTTGTCCCTAATTCCCATCAAAATATTGTGTGACAGTCTGGTATGTCACAGTATGAAACACCTACTGTCTATTTTCAGCTTCTTATCGAAAATTCCTTCCATCTATGGCGCTATCCTAATATAAATCCCTTCGAAACACAGAGAATATTTGAATTCAAATCTCAAACTACATTAATAAAAATTACAATTATAATTCAATGCTAATACTTTGTACAATACCAAGCTATCAGACTTATCATAAATTTCCGCATACCATTTAAAGAATACACCAATGTATGCTGAAAAACTATTCGCACCACACACATTGCTTACGTGTGCACACTTCAATATCTTTCGAGAGAGTGATTAATTTAAACTTCCCTGAGAATCATGGCTTTCTATGCCCTCTCCACACCTTCTGCATGTAATGTGTTCAGGGCCGTGTCTTCCCAACTGAACGGCACTACGAAACCAAGCATGGAATACTACACTTGTTTATTGGTTGCCCTAACGTGTATTCTTTGATTCCAGATCCTGCATATGATCTAATCACATTACGAATGCTAGATGACGATTTTCCAATTCAAATTAATATTGGGACTCTTGGCTTATCACAGTACTCCCAGCCATTGACGACTCGTTCAACTCTTTACAAAAACTGAAATTACAAATTAAAACGAGTTATTTTTGATAATTTATTAAAGTAACCCGACAAGTACACAACTTAACACTTTTTTAAAAAATTATGTAATCAGTACAAAAAATATTTACAAGAAAAAAAATCACTTACCAACAGCTATTATATTAAAATTATTTTGAATTCAGTAAAACCAACCTGCATTGTTAGGTCACTTTCTTTATCTTCTCAAAATGAGGAATTTGGTGTGTGACAGGTTTCTGATATAAACAATTCAATCACGTTCTATAATGAAAACTCCCTGATTTCTGAAAAATCTCCTGACCTTTCCAGATCAATGAAATTCTGTCTTTTCCAGACTTCCCAGCAAGTGGCCAACCTGACTGAGGTTTCTGGTAGCCAAGACAATAATTAGTCCAATCTTGTTGCCTAATTCAGAGCCCATGCATGGGAAGACCGCTAGCTGATCAAAATCGGTTTAATTTGATCTTAAACGTCACGCATTCATATATGTTGGCTATTGAAAATTTGAAGTCATTTCGACTTGGAACTGAGTGTGTTGTGAACCTGACGCTTGTGTGTCTGTAAGTTGTCCATACGAGTAAATGCCTTGTTGCAAAATGTACATTTATAAGGCTTCTCTCCTGTATGAGAACGAATATGGGTGACTAGATTGTCCATTCGAGTGCATGTGTAGCCACACATGTCACACTTGAATTTTTTCTCGCCATGTAAAATCAAATGATTTTGTAACTTTCTGTTTTCAAAAAAGCTCTTACCACATACATGGCAAGTATAAGGTTTCTCACCAGAATGAATGTTCATATGATCTGTCAATGCACCCACTGTTTTCTTTTCTTTCCCACAAACCTCGCATACATGTTTTCCATATTGCTTATCATGAACCACTTTTACATGGAGTGTTAATCTGGCTTGTGAAACAAATTTCTTATGACAAACCTTACAAAGAAAATTTCTTTCAGCAGTATGAACTTCTTTCAGGTGTCTTCTCAAACCATCTTTCTGAATAATTTTATCACATTTATGACACTTCACAGTTTGCATACCAGTGTGTCTTCTCATATGTACCCTGTGAGAGCCCTTACGCTTAAAATAAAGATTACATTTATCACATTTAAAATTATTACTACTATCGTGCATAATCAAATGGCTTTGGAGGCCAGAATCATTTTTGAAAGCCTTTGAGCATATCTCGCAAACATGAGGCCTTGAGGAGGAATGAACGTAGAGGATGTGATAATCCAACGCTTTCTTTCTACTCAACACACTGCCACAAATTGGACAAACACATTGTTTGCGAGAAGGATGCTTTTTATGGTAATGCTCAGCCAGTTCAAGGTGCAAGGTCATTCTCTGCTCACATTTATGACATGCAAACGATTGCTCTTCAGCATCACATGGAGCACTGTGAGTCTGCTCATACTGTTCCGAAGAAAAAATCTGCCTGCACTTGAGACATTCATAAAGAAAGCCTTTCTGAACTTTATCATTCTTATTACTAGAATCATAAGAAATTTTGGAAACTAAAAGACCAGACTTAGGATGAATAATAATTTCACCCGTGTGTACATTTTCCTCTGTCCCAGTTGATTTTACTTCATCATTACACTGTACATTACAATTACGCTTCAAATCCAGAAGAGTTTCTTTATACTTCTTATTTCCATTTCTGATGATAAAATCATTAGCCAATTTAGACTGTTCCCTTGAACGTAATAAAAGTGACTTAGGTTTATTACCCAATGCAGATGCTATTGTCAATGTTTCTTCTTTTGCACACTTTGGAGTATTTATTTCTTTTGGCATTTTATAGACATCTATTTTGTTCTTTGTAAAATCTGCTGTGTGATTTTGAACTGTTTGCCCAGATAATGGCTTCAATATTGACACATATTTTTTGCCAACATATAATACATGTAGGTCAGATGTACTATTTTGACGCAGGTTACTTTTAGCAATTTGACCAGGAGACTTGTCTGCTTTTTGTTTAGCAACCTCATCAGAGGAAATTAAGCCAGAGTGAAATTGTCCCAGTTGCTGTTGTGAACTATTTTTTTGTACAAGAACACGGCGTTGCAACAATTGACTAGCTGACGCCTGGAGTGGTGCCTCTGGATGGGCATGAGGGCAGCCTAAAGAATGATATTCTATTTCTATACCACTAGAAACACGCTTTTCAGAACAAGTACATGACGCTTGAAGGAGAGATGACACTGTTGACCCAGACTGTGATGGAGTTGATACAGCTGTAGATATTGAAGTTGTGGTTGTTGTTGTTGTTGTTGTTGTTGTTGTTGTTGTTGTTGTTGTTACAACAGCTGCTGTTGTAGTTGGTGATGAAGCTAGTGTTCTTGTCAATGTCACTCTCTTTTTTGGAACATCAGATGTGACAGCAGAGATCAAATGTCCCTGTTGCTGATTGCTATTTGCTTTTACATGAATAAAGTGTTGCACCTGTGGACTTGCGGCTTGGTGGTGTGTCTCTGAATGGGTAAGATGGCAGTCTGCAGTGTGATATTGCATTTCCAATCTACTACAATTGCACTTCTCAGAACAAGCATGTGGAGAAGCTTGGAGAGATGACAATATTGATACTATCTGTGATGATGAAGTTGCTAAAACTGAGGCAGATGCTGTTGTTGCTATAGTTGTTATCGTTGTAGCAGCTGTTGGTGGCACTGGGGTTGTATGGATTTTTTGCTTTACACCTTAAAAAAATAAAAAAAACAGAATAATTACAAACATTTAAATATGCTTTTAGCACAAACACACTTTTCAAGTCTGAATATAAAACAATTAGCATCTTGAAAGTTCTGTTCAAAATTAGAATTTACCATTATTTTACAAATAATGTAACACTATGTAGTATTCTTTTGCAAGTAGTATCTAAATATGAAACACAAGTTAATTATTTATGGTAGTTACCAATGGTAACATTTAGCTTTAGGATCAATACGCATCCATATCATAGCTAAATTCTGTACCTGATTTACCTTTGAAAAGTTGTATTACATGGAAGCAAACATTTTCATACCAATTCTTGCCAAAAACGCTTATTGTTATCGCTATTCTTAAATCAACTTAATGTGAATATTGTAGGATAAACTGAAAGTAGGAAGTTGAGCGTGAATAAAAGTGCACCAGTAAGTACAAAATCAAAACATCTATTTAACAGAACGAGGTACAAAGAAAGACACAATGTGACTTGTATAAGTATGAAAACAAGAGTGTTACCGATAACTGCCGTTGCAATGCTACTG
Organism: Teleogryllus occipitalis; assembly: GCA_011170035.1. NCBI lineage: Eukaryota > Metazoa > Arthropoda > Insecta > Orthoptera > Gryllidae > Teleogryllus > Teleogryllus occipitalis. Next base: position 23,511 of record BLKR01005198.1, read on the forward strand.
GTTGTCACCGGTCGCATGTCAAGATGCCAAGTTGTGGGTCGCACCAAATTACTAGTTTCAATTCAATACTTCCCCTCAAACCTCTGATTCACAATGTTAAGACACAAGCAGACGCGTTTCAACCCCAGCCCCTTTACAGTGTTCGAGTTTCACTCGGGTAAGTCCCTTAGACAAATCGTCCGCCATCATCTCTTGAGAGGGGGCGTGCTCATGACGATCTCCTTCCTCTTGACGGCACTACGGACAAAGTGGTGCGCGCGTGGCACACGGGATTTGATGCCAGCTTCTGGGCGCCGACCTCGTCACTTTACGACGATGCTCTCCGTGTGGACCCCGAGGCTACTCAACAACCTCATGTGGATGGCCTTCTTGGTGGCGTCAGATAACGCCGTGTACTCCGCCACTGAGGAAGACTCAGCGACGGACTGCTGCTTCATCGACTCCCAGCTGACTGCTGCGCCTCCAAATAGGAAAGTCTCTAGCCTTTCACCAATGAGGTCCGGGTTCGATTCCCGTCGAATTTCATGTAAAATTTGTTCCAACAAAACGAGTTTGGCTGCTTCACAAGGACTAGTCCAACCCTTGTGAAGTGTCCCAAACCCTGTCCCTACCCGTATTCCTTCCCAATTCTGGCCGCTGGGTAGTGACGCAGGAGCGCGCAGCAGGAGGCGCGTACGGGGAGATGCTACCTGGCGGTCCTCTTGACAACTGACTGCGACGTGACGCGACATGACAGAAAGTTAATGGAGGATTACTCCACAATTGCGCAATGTAATGGAGGATTACTCCCCAGCGCAAAGCGCTCAACGCCCCTTAACAGGCTTGGAGACGCGTTGCGTCAAAATGGTAGACGCAACAAATTAAAAAAGCGTGCCCTGTATAGGTCTTTTTGTCATAGGGCAGTTGCCCCAACCGACATCAGTGAACACTGTAGCTAGTTCACTTTTCCTGGCGTACACCAAACTCGGTTCTCTCGTCCCTTTGAGATAATGACGGAGCCTTTTAGGCGCCTTCCAATGAAGTTCACAGAAACAGTTGTCAAACTGGCCGAGATTGCTTACGGCGTAAGTTATATCGGGCCTAGTTCCAAAGGACAAATACAACAGGCTGCCAAGAAGTTCACGATAAGGGATATGACTCGCGCACGCGTCTTTTCCATCGTCTTTCGCCAGCTTGATGCCAGGGTCCAATAGGTAGACTAGGTTGCAGTCACTCATGCGATACATCTCGAGGATCTCCTCGATATACCCCTTCTGACTGACTGCAATAGTCCTCTCTCCGGTCAAATTCGAGTCCCAGGCAGTATTCAAATCTTTGACAAAATCTTTCATCCTGTCAATTTCGGCATTGCTCGTTGAGTATGTCGTGTCGTTGACGTAAACGACGATGTAACAAGTCGCTCCAGGTGTCTGAATAACGTACACACACGGATCTGCGTCGAATGAGACTGCTCCAAGCTCTCGTAGTTCATTCGGTCTCTCGTTCCAAGCTCTCCCTTATTGCGACAAACCATAAAGGCCTTTTCTCAGTAGCAGATTCTTTGAGTAATTACTTCCGTATCTCTCTAAACGCTGTCCTTTTTTTTTCGTTCTCTGAGATGTGGTCGAGGATCTCAAGCAATGTTCGAAAACCTCCATAAAAACGCGCTCTTTGATGACTCCGTTAGTTAGCAGTTGAATTGTCGAGATGCCCTGCGCGCATGTACTCAACAGCTCCCGCTCACGCATCGAATTTTAACGCAATTAAACTCGTTCTCGACACTTGTAAGACGGGGGGGCAACTGACGTCTTTTTGGCAACACGATTAATTTGTTTTATCATCTGAGGTGACTACACAGTACAAATGCTGAATTATCTGCTTCGCTGTTGACTTCGGTTATAGCCATTGCGTAACCACGAGACCACAGAATACATACTACACAGAAAGGAAAACTGCCCTCAATCCGTGCGCCGTGATGATGCGCATGGTCGCCATATTGAAAGTGTGTAAGCAGCTGTACGACCCGGCATTTGTTATGCGGTGGACAGTGTTAAAGGTGCCTTTTATTTTCGTTTCACTCGTATTTGGTGGGTGGGTATATCTAGCAAAAACATATGTAACCCGAGGGGACATTTGCTTCGTACAGGCAAATGTCAATATCGCACATAGACGAATATTAATAAAAAATAGAGATAAAAAGGTAAAGGATTATAAATACATAACTAGTGGTGTTACAGAATGGCACACACTTTCTGGTATTAATTTTCAATTTCTTTGGTCTGGGCTAGTTTATCGGACTTATTGCATACCTCCAGCTGCCCTCTACCCAGCCGCCCGAATTACATATTTTTAAAAATTTTCTCAATTCTTCCGTTTTTTAAAAACGGAACCGAAATATTTCTTTAATATTAAAGAAAAGTAAAATATCGTTCTATATGACAATTTTCATTAAAACATTTGGTGTCGTTTTTGAGAAAATATTGTTTAAGCGTCACTAAAAATGCTGAATTGAAACTCTTTTTCTAAGAAAATTTTTTGAGTATTCTGAAAGCTTTATCTGAAGTCATTTAAAGCACTTTAACTCACAACTCCAATAGAGTTTACAAATCTTTAGAAATATGCATATTAACAGCGTGAGAGAGATTTCAAAAAAATCAAATTGTGTAATTTAAAAAACAACAACAAAATAATAAACCAATATGAATTTATGTGATAATAAACAGTGCAATTAGCACTACCCATTGGAAAAATTAGAAGACAAAATTTAGAGCCGTTTTTGAGAAAATGGCGTTTGAGCCGATTCATGAGGTTCCTTTGCACAGTTTCAAGATGGCGGTCCGCGCTGCGTGGTAGCTCACTGAAGATCAAATGAGCCGTCCTCTACTTTCCTTCCTGTGTAGTATCTATTCTGTGACGTGACTCCAAATTGTCAACCACTTTTCATTTTTATTCGTAGGATAGTTGAAACATGAAATGTACGGGTTTTCTAATTGATACCGCAGGCAACTGTAAACACATTTCATTATACCAAGGTATAATGTATATACAATATTACATTGTAATTAATTCAAATGGATTTTTGCAGCACTAACAAAAGATATTAAAATGCATTTGTGAATACTCACTTCTCGAATAGCCTTCTTTCTCTGAGACACTACTCTCCGAGTCTATAGAATAATCATCATCACTACATGTGTCAGTCTCGCTGTTTTCATCACTTTCCACTCTACTACGATGTATAGAAGCCAAGGCTGCAACGGCACTTTTACGCATCCGGCGTTCTCCATTGATTTCTTCTTCACTGACGTTTGAGTTTTGACCTCGAAACGAACCATTGAGTGTCCCGTGCTCAGGCTCAAGTTCTTCATTTCTGAAAGCATTATAATTACGTTACCTACTTAATACAAAGGTTAAAAAAAAAATAATAAAAAGCAAGCAAGCTAGTATTCGTAGATTGACTGAAGTTTGTTTTTCAACCACTGATGTAATTGGTGACCTAACAACAAACAATAGCACTTAACAAAGTGATAATATACTAAAACAACTCCAGAAGTACTATTAAATGATTCATATTGTTAAAAGTCATAAAATCTTAATAAACTCGTGGTACAGCAGAATGGCACAGACTTTTTCGTAGTAAAGTTTTATATTTTCCTTGCTGTGGAAGGCATTACGGTCTTGTCTCAAATTTTTTTTATTTTATTTTTTACATTTTCTCAATTTTTCGGTTTGCTAATAACAAAAGCGAAATATTACTGTAATAATATTAAACAAGAGTAAAACCTTGTCATACATGAAATTTTCATTGAATAATTTGGAACTGTTTTTAAGAAAATGGCGTTTAAGCATTACTGTAAATGGGAAATTTGAAGTTCTTTTGACAGACTTTTCTTTTTCAGTTTGGGAAAAAAAAAGTTGTGCTGAAAACCATTCAAACTCTACCAAAACATAGAACAACATCTCATCTTTCGATTAATACAACAAAAAAGGCAAGTTAAACATAACACGTACTCGCTCTAACCACCGTAACGGCATGAGATAATTAAAAAAATACATTGGTGTAACTCTTAAAAAAGCAAATAATACAGCAAAATGAACCTTATGTCATTTTTGACAGTGCAATTAGCACAACTCATTGAAGAAAACGTTTTGAGCCATTTTTCAGAAAATGACTACGCAGAATTTTGAGCCATTTTTCAGAAAATGAAAATGCGGAAATTTCAGCTCATTTTCACAGAAAAGAGTTGAGTTTTCGAGAAACTTTGACATTATTTAAAGCAAATGTACTTTTAAAGGCAATAATGTGAACACATCGCCGATAATGTAAATATTAACGACGCGAGAGACAAGTCAAAATATTACATTTTCGTAATTTTTGAACGAACAAAATAGAGCATATTAACGTTTATGCCACCTTTAAGAATACATTCAGCTCTATCCCTACAAAATGTTTAAAGACAAAATTTAAAGCCGTTTACGAAAAAAACTTTTTGTTATTTTTTAATATTTTGCGCAATATTGCGCGAAAACTACTAACCTTTAAAAAGAATGAACAGGATCTTAATAAAGAACTAGTTATGGGCAAAAAATTTAATTTGAAAGAAATATCTATATCTTCAATTTTGTAGTTGTAAGCCGACGCCGAAAAAAATTCACTTTTGCAATTTTCGAAAATTCCGAGTTAACAGTGAAAATCGGACCTATGTCACTTAATACTTAATCAGTATTTTACTATATTCTTACAAGAAATCTAAAGAAAAAATTTGGATCCATTTTTAAGAAAATTTTGAAAATGTCACAGGAGCATCGTGTAAAATACCCCCAAAAAATTAATGTTTTTCAAAATCGTAGAGCTTCGACTCAGGTCAGATTGACAGGAATTTATTCAGTTTGGACAAAACCATATGCATAGTTTAGGCGCTAAAGTTCTTCACATACGGACGGACGTTTTGTCGTCAATTGATTTTTCGGTATCAAGGACCCATACTAGAGAGATTTTGGCTTCACTATTTTTCTATATGCTACATTAAATAGCATACACTTCCCACTTAAAGGCGTGGTAACTAGGTATATTCTAGGCATTGTCGGATCCCTTGGGTTCCTTAGACTTCCCCACGGAACCAAGTTCATTTTATGCATTTACTGCCAGCAATGCTAAATTGCTCCATCGTAATTTACAAATTGTGTGTAAATCTTAATAGAGCATCTGAGAGCAATTAACGAGATAGTAAATCTCCCCGAGACATGATCCCCAACGTCTTGAGGGCACTGACTGTTGATCGTGGCATAGCCCCAGAGGTTTCAACCACCACAGGCAGGATTCTGGCGTTGGGCACTCCCTGAAGTTGGGCTGCCAGAGGAATGACTGGTTGGTACTTTACCACTTTTTCCTCCCCTGCTTTTAGAAGGTTAGACCCATCCTCGTGGCGGACAGTCACATCGACCACATGGACCCCCTCCCGACTTAAGGGAAGGGAATTTGTTTCTTAATTTAGCGACTGGATTCATCCTCTTTTCGTTATAAAGACCCGGCAAGTTTTTTCTTCCGAAAATCAGCCGTTTTTTCGCGCAAGTTTCCATAACTTTCTCTATACTCCGTAAATACGTTCGAATACCAGAAAGTAACTAGTGGTGTTACAGAATGACTCAAGGCATTATTTAAAAAAAAAAATCTTCAGTTTTTCGGTTTCCTAATGATAGAATCGAAATATTACTTTAAGAATATTATACAAGAGTAAAACATCGTCCTATTCAGAAATTTTCGTTGAAAAATTTGGAGTGTTTCTTACGAAAATGGCGTTTAAGAGTTACTATAAATGCGAAATTTAAAGCTTTTTTTCACAGAAAGCTATTGAGTTTTTGAAAAAACTTTTTGCAAGTAAGTTTGTAATTTTTTGTAAAGACAGTTCTCTTGTCACTAGATTGGCTACTTCCGGTGCTTATTTGAATTTTGGGCAGTGAAAATTATGGGTAGGTCCGCCTTCTTGACCCCGACATTTGCACCAAGAGCGTCGAAGGGTGCAAAGGCGCTGTGCGCGAATGTGTAGTGATCTACAGGTCACATCCAGCAATTCTACAAAGAAAGAAAGAAAGAAGGAAGGAAGGAAGGAAGGAAAGATAGAAGGAAGGAAAGAAAGAAGGAAGGAAAGAAAGAAGGAAAGAAAGAAGGAAAGAAAGAAGGAAAGAAAGAAGGAAGGAAAGAAGGAAAGAAAGAAGGAAGGAAAGAAAGAAGGAAAGAAAGAAAGAAGGAAAGAAAGAAAGAAGGAAAGAAAGAAGGAAAGAAAGAAGGAAAGAAAGAAAGAAGGAAAGAAAGAAAGAAGGAAAGAAAGAAAGAAGGAAAGAAAGAAAGAAGGAAAGAAAGAAAGAAGGAAAGAAAGAAAGAAGGAAAGAAAGAAAGAAGGAAAGAAAGAAGGAAAGGAAGGAAGAAAGGAAGGAAAGGAAGAAAGAAAGGAAGGAAAGGAAGAAGGAAAGGAAGAAAGAAAGGAAGAAAGGAAGGAAAGGAAGAAAGAAAGGAAGGAAAGGAAGAAAGAAAGGAAGGAAAGGAAGAAAGAAAGGAAGGAAAGGAAGAAAGAAAGGAAGAAAGAAAGGAAGGAAAGGAAGAAAGAAAGGAAGAAAGAAAGGAAGGAAAGGAAGAAAGAAAGAAAGAAAGAAAGAAAGAAAGGAAGGAAGGAAGGAAGGAAGGAAGGAAGGAAGGAAGGAAGGAAGGAAGGAAAGAAAGAAATGTGTATGCATGTGAATTAACTTGTAGATGTAAAGGGGCAGGCCATACATTCTGTATTTCAAAGAACCTCTATTATTGACTTTCATCATGCTTTTAATTAACCTTGCTATAGACTAAATTTTCATAAGAAAATTATATGTATAAATAATACTTTTGAAAAATAAGTTTTAAAAGTGAACCTTTCTTGCATTCTAGCTGTACATAGTTTGTCCGGAAAGTTATATCAATGACTTCAGAACAAAGAATTTATTGATCGGATCAGTACAATCTCTTAATACTCTTCAGAGTACATCTCTCCAGCATTGATACACCGCTGCCAGCGCGATTTCCATGCGTCGAAGGCGGCGCAGCAGTCCTTTTCCGGTATGTCCTTTAAGGCGCGCGTCGTAACTGCTTTAATGTTGTCGACCGACCCGAAATGCTTCCCTTTCAATGGAATTTTCAGTCGTGGGAATAAAAAAATCTAGGAGGGGGGCGACGTCCGGGCTGTAAGGAGGTCGTGGGATTGTTGTGAGGTCTGCCTTGACCAGGTAGTCGCTTACAACGAAGCTGGTGTGTGCGTATGCATTGTCGCGCCGTTGGGTTGGACGCGTTGGACTGAAGTTTCAACCTCTTGAGCACCTGGACGTAAAATTTGCCTGTCACTGTTGTGCCTGGTGGTATGAACTCGTGATGGACGATCCCTCAGATATTGAAAAACACAACCAGCATTGATTTGATTTTTGATTTTAACATCCTGGCCTTTTTGGGGGCGAAGGGACGTTGACGTGTGCCACTCCGGTTCTGCAAAGACCTTTTGCCATTGATAAACTAGCCTATCCGACAGACAATCATTGCTAAAGGCCGTCCTCAGCATTGGAACAGTCTCGGAAGCAGTCTTGCTGAGTTTAACTCAAAACTTAATCGCCATGCGTTGCTCGACGGAGCGTTGCATTTCGAACTCTGAGGCGTCATGAAATCGTCTCTCACGAAAAATTTTGTTATAACCCAACGGCAGCTCGCAGGCAACTGGCGTAAAGACTAGTACCCTGCATTCGAGCATTTCACTCGAGTAAGCTAGCTGCACCAAAAAGTTCTCCTTTTGGCCGCTGGATGTCACTGAATTGCAACGAGCAGTGACTCGTTCAAGTGTCCGTTGCGTGAATTCATTCGAGCATCTGATAGACGGCCGTGTGTGCTGTATTCGAAACCTGCTCGAAAAACTACATGTCGTACAGTGATGGAGAGAAATGAGAAAAACATGTTAGGAAACAAACTTCACAGCAGAGAATACAAGCTGAAGAAAAAAAGATGCGAGACGTGAACTTTGGAAAGATTTTATAAATTATTTATTCTATCAGTTATTTTTATTAGACAAGACAAGAGACACAAGAGAAACTCATTGACACCCAAACGATTGCGTGATATTTTATTGATCCACGACGCCAAAGTGTGAATGAATCCTTAAGTATCAAATATTGTTAAATGTTGTTTGCATGTATCTACTTCCAATTATTTTTAAGACCAAGAATCTTTGGATTTTTATATATTTTAGTATTTCGCGCAGGCAGTGAGCAGCGCGACACAATGTGAATTGGTCATTGTCATAATAGTGATAAGCGGAAAATTTGTACATCCTGTCGTAAGTTCTTGGCCCACGCCTTGTGAAGCGACGCTCATCTTTCGATTAGTGACGTGTGGATTATCTTGTTTCCGGTGTGTCTGCGAAACTGCATCCCAGGTACGCGTTACGTCTTGCACGCCAAACTTTTGTAATTCTCTTCTACAGTTGTTTTGAAGAATGGTAAAACATTCACAGAGTGAATTTAACACATACTTATGTTTCTCTTTCGTATTATATTGTTTATTGCTATTTTGTGTAATAGTTATTAGTTTTATATTATTAACATTTTCGAAATATAATTTCTAGAATTAAAAGTAATGTTGCACCATATTTTATTTTCGTAGAATAAGTACTATTTTTTATTTTCGTAGATTAAGTACTATTTAGAAGTGTCATTGTCATATTTATTGACAATTTTCGAAGGTCTTGCGAACACCAGAATTAAAATGTTAATAAATATTATCCACATATTAAAATATTCAAAAATTCTTAAAATTCAATGAAACTTCTTTGTACTACCCCTACGCGAAGATAAATTTTAATAAAATTGAAAGAAATAAAATAGCCGTTTACATTTAACATTCCGTTTAACGTCCAACGAAACCAAAATGAGTGGACGGCCACAACTCTTCACTTCTCCAAAAGTTCCTCAAAGGTAAGCGATATGAAATGCTTAGCATGGTTCTATAACAATGATTTTATATACTATTTAGTAACATAGTAAATAACGTAATTATATGTCAGGATATTGTAAGCACTATTGTAATTATCTAATGTATTCAAGTCATAAATTAAATTACTACTGTAAGATCATGGAATTACTCACTCTAATTGTAAGTTATTTGCCTCTGTATCATAATCTGCTAGTTTATTGAGTTTAATGCATTGTTAATGTTATTTTTAATTTGGTAATGAAACATTGTAGTTTATAAATTTAAATTATTTTAATATTTATTATGAGCACTTGCTTGCTTTAATAATCATGTAATTGATAAGTAATCTTTGAAATATTACTGAAAGTTATATAATTACAGTAACGTCACACCCTCCACGAACGGACATGATTAACTCGACCCTCGATTTCATTAATCAAAGCATTAGGCGCAGCGCAGGCCTTCGGCTCGCTACCTGCGCGGTGCCAGCCGACCCGCCCTGACCCGGTCCCCGCCGCCCTAAGGCCTCATTCGCAATGCAAACTCAAACGTAACGCAATGCTGAAAACTTAGCCGTAAAATTTACAAGTAAAAACAAGCATTCTCAATGACGAACGTAAGTTTCGCCTGAACCAATCAGAATTCAAAGTACTGAAACTTGATCGATTCGTTTGTGGAACGGTGGAAAGACCGTTCCACCATACTTTCTAGCGTTTTCTTCGACCTTTCTATCGTTTTGTCTTCATATATATGCGAGTAGCTGTTGTAGTAGTGCTCGCATTACTACATCCCATTTCCATCATCGTATAAACAAGGTTTCTCTAGAACCAAATTCACGAGTAATTCGAACATAATTAGTTTATTCGCCATGTCAATAGTTTTCTACATTACAATAACAAAATGACATAACCACAAACTAACTCAACACAATCTGCAATCAACATTCCACGCTGCTCTCTGATTGGCGTTCGGTAGAATTCCGATGTAAACTTAACGTAAAAGCTTGGATCTTGTGAACTCTTAAGTTTTCGGACTTACGTCTACGGTGACGTCAAGGCATTGTAAATGGTCTCGCTTAGTAACTCATTTGTAGGCTTTGCGGCTACGTTACGTTTACGTTTGCATTGTGAATGAGGCCTAACGGCGCGGGTGTGTAGTTTATGACCCCCGCAGGGACCTGCGGCCTGCGACTTAGTTGCAACTCAGGCCCGAGGTGCCGGCCACTTGCACACACCGCATCGGGACGTCGCAAATAGTTTCGAAAGGCAGCCGCCTTGTTTTTTTTTAGATGGACTCGCTCCGGCCAGCGGTAAAAAAATGCTTGCCCCTTAAGTTCCGACCGCCAGCTCTCGCGAATGGGGTTCAAGGGCAGTTAACGGGGCGCAGTACTTTTTAATTTGCGCGGAGCGTGATGCCCTGAGATACTGTAGCGTCGTGTCGAGCTAAAACGGCGGCAAGCACGTGGCGGGTGGTGTGCAACGCCGGATGCGTAGACAAAGGCAGAAGCTATGACGCACCAGGTTTCCGTACAAGCGGGAACGCGTCGAAGGGCGGAGGCGAGGGTGGCGGCGGGCTGCGCCGCAGGGCTATTTAAAGGACATGAGAACAATGCCTCGGCCTTCTTGTTCTTCCAGCAGCGTCAGCGGTAGGTTGTACGTGAGCGGTGCGAGTGTACACGCGGGGTAAGAGGCCGGCAGTTTATTGTCGTGACTAACGAGACATGTAGTAGGTCTCGGGGTAGAGCGGTACTCCGCACAGGGAAACAGTAGTATGTTGCGGTGTGGTAGCCATTTGTAAATATCCCTCCTAGCAGTGGGTTCTATTTATTTAGTTAATTGTAAGCAGTGCCATTGGTTATTTGTGACTACGGTCTAGATTGTGAATAAACCTACTGTTCTTACAACCCACTCTCGTCTGTGTTCTGATTACACCCGTATGACGCCACAATACTATGTGATTTGTCATGGGCTCCTCTGCGAAAGAGCGACTCTCTCATAAAATTGCAGGGGCCAGGAATTGGAAACGCAAACATGCGCGTCGGCCAAGCGGTTCTTTGGCCAAAGAATAATTTTAAAGTTTGAGGCCACAGCTGCACTGCATTCCACCGATCGCGAGCGGGGCATACCCCCCTCGCATGGGGCCATGCAGTAACTTCCGAACCAAAAATATAAAGGCAATTTTTTGTGCCACATGAGCTAGCGCACCATTAGTTCGAGTGTCGCCCCACCATCGATCCCGATAGCCGATTTTAAGCAATCAGGGTGAGGGGCTCGGATCAGAAGAGGGGATCAAAGCCTACGTCTTATGTGAGGCTCTAAAACGACTCCCAGCTCGAACTTGGCACTTCACAATTATCATTTTCCATGTCGAGCTATAACTGAGACTTTTACTGAGTTCATACTTCTGACTTGTGTCTCGAACGTGGCTTCAAAATTCTCACTTGACTGCGTGCCGTAGATGAACTTCTACAATAGACTTTGGGCTTCGAAGATGCATTCGCAGTGGCTTGCATCTCGAACCCGCAAGTGGGACTATTGGTGTCTCAAGGACGCATTTATGTTGTTTAATTTTGGCACTAAACTTGTGCTTAGAACTCCATCCCTTGAGTTTACCGTAACATGTGCTCCGATCGGCACGCTGACCACATTCTCGCCTGATTCGAAAATCGAATTCAGCTCATCGCCAAGTTTACGTGACACCGCCGACGCCACAGTGTGTCTTATGGTTATGCGCTTCGTTTCTTTACGAGCTTTTCAAATGGTAGTTGACGTGAAAGACATTGTTCTATTATATTATATACCCATTAACAATATCACGAGAAAGTACATGCTGTTGTAGCTTCACTAGTTTCATACTGAATCTTCTCTAGATTTACTATGGTATTTCCTTGGGTTTATTTCATACTATACTGCGATTTTTACAAAGCTGCCTGTGAAGTAAAACAACTGTTTCGGTGTCATCCAATCGGAAAGTTGAATGCCACCATAGTGACGTATAAGGTCCCGATTGGATGGCACCGTAACAGATGATATGTCAGACCCAGCAAAGTAAAAACCGCAGTATAACAGCATGAACTAGCAGAACTGATGGACATTTATTCTCATCGCGAAGGAGGACGGTTTTTAAGCTAGTTATTGAAATCAACAAACAAACGCCATTTCTGTCTTGAATGCATGTCCTAGAGCAGGTACTAACCGCGCACTTTTTCTTGATAATCCACAGCGGAGGGTGTGGGGAAATGCGGGTTGTCTACGTCACGGTAGTGCAGTGTTGTCAACTTCATCGACAAAACTCAGAATTACAGCGCCTCTTGGACCACGCAACAATGAGAAACAAGGCAAGGTTTTTTAAAATTATTATTTTATTTTTTAAATTTATTTTACGTAAAAAAAACAGTTAAAACTGCGTATGACGTGCTATGGGGAAAAGTGAATTGTGTGCACATTTTCAAAATTCTGTGATCCCTACACTAAGTCATATACTACTTAAATTTTGAAAACAGGAAAAAAAAGCCTCCCATGTAAAAAAAATCTATTTTCAAGGATAAATAAGCAATAAATTTTGGCTCTTATCCATGTTGTCCTTCGGAATAATACTTCCAGCCGCGACAACATGGAAACGATAATTTGAATAATTGTATTTCCCACTGAATTCTAGAAGACGTGCACAGAAAATGAAGTTACATTTATGTCCAGAAGCAAAACAAGGGGCCATCTCAGCATTTGCTCAATGGATCAGGGAAACTGGACGAAAAACCTGATCGAGATGGGGGTCATGGACCCGGAGGCTGTAGTACAATACTTGTTATGAAGAAATGTTATGAAGAAATATTTAAAAGTTATAGAAAATATTGAGTAACAAGAAGGAGCATCGTACGCACAGGTCGTTAGAAAGAGCAAAAACTGAGAAGTCCGCAATGTAAAGGACGAAGGTGGGCAGCACTGCAAACTGAACCGCGACGTTCCGAATGGAGCTGATATTTTCTACCGGGCCGTGCTGAGCTAGAACCTGGAGGATCAAGAAAACGTGCGCGCATCGTACGTCAAACCACGTCCGCACGAACTACTTGCCCGCCTGAGGAGCCCGGCGCTCCTGAGAGCACGGGCCACTTCCCCTCAATCCCCTCTCATTTCCCTTCAAACTTCAGGCAGGGGCGCACACGCGAAGGCCGAAGCGGCGCACGGCAGGGAATCGTGGTTTCATACGAAAACTCGTTGTTCAGATTTTCTATCGAATAACCGAGAATTTTATTACGTTTATATTCTTCACTTCTTATTACTATTTCATGTTTATATTCTTACTAAATTCTCCCTCATATAAACATCTTTGTAGTGACTGGAATATGTTTTAATGGCGAGTTCTTTTCTTATTTTCGTTTTGTGTTGTGTTATTAAACCGTTCAGTTATTTATTTATTTATTTATTTAGCAATAGTGTGAAATAAATTAACAATTCTTGCTTACAGACGGACAGTGCTTTTCACCGACAAGAATATTTGTCTCTGAAACATGATTAAAGTCAAGATACTTTTGTTTCAAGTATTTTAATTGAGAATTTGAAATCGAACTGATGTATTATTTCATTTTAATGGATCATTTATTTGCCTTCAACAGTTAATGGGAATTAATATTGCGGTAAATTTGCGACAATAATTGTCAAGTAACTTCTCCTAAAGACTCATGTGCCAGGTATCCAGTGACGTACCTGCCCCTCCGTAGCATTGTACAACCTTTACATTTAAATCTCATGCCAATTTCGTTGAACGCAGTGCCTGTGAGCTCTAGTAAGCTTCTTACCTTGCCCGCGACCTTGACATGCCTGTCCTAGAGGGTCTACCACTGATGAAATATATCACAGTATACTATATCATTATTACAAAAAGATCCTCAAAAGCCTCTTGATTTCAAAACAGTATGTCCTAATTTCATGATCAAGCAGTTTCCACCATGTTAGTCGTGAGCCTAAAGTTCTGCTCCTATTTCCGATAAATTTAGTCATTTCTGCGACTGATGAAATGATGCTTTATGCAATCCCAAGAAACTGGGTGGTGTTGTGTCTTATTTTGAGCCCCTCACTTCATATGTTTAAGACTGAACAAATTGTGAGTAAAAGAGAATACAGATTTAAGTCTCCATTGAAAAATTAATTAAAGTATAATTAAGATGTAAGCAGAAAAGTCGGAATAACAGGTGTCCCGTCATGTAGTGATGGGAGACAAAGTAGGGACTATTTCTGCGAACTCGGGATGGGTTGCAATCCCATGTCTATGGCATCTTGACAACTCTGATTCCCCTTTGAAGAAAACAGAGTAAAACACAAATTTAAGACATCTAGTTCAATACTCTACACCTTTTAATATTTTCATTCCATCAATAGTAAGAGCCTAATGACAATAATTGCCAAAATAACTAATTTAACATAAAAATTGAAAATATATTTTATCACCAAAACTTTACATGGTAACAAATTTTTTTATAGCAGAACTGGATTTCTCTTTTCAATATACTACAGAATCGTGCAAAAGGTGTTGATCAGTGCAATAAATTTGTGCATTTTATTAATGAAATCGTAAGTTGTAAAAAAGATGCTATTTGGAAACAAGTGATGAAATGCAGAAAAAAATTGCACATCAATGACTAAAAAAATTTGATGCAACCCATCAACTCAATAAGTTATTTCAATAATTGACACCTACATTATTTTAACATCAGGATGAAAACATTTGAGATCATTAAATGTTCACATTCTTTCTTCTGTGACAGGCCAACTGATGGCTTCAATCAAGTATAATTATGAAAGTAGTGCAATATAATCAAAGAATAAACAGATCAGATATCAATTGATGATTGGCCAATAAAGAAAAGATGGGGAGAACAATTGAGCAGTGCAAGATATGAACTGCCAGGGAGGATGCTCGCAAGCTTGGGTTGTGGCAGGAGGTGTGATGGGGAAGCTCTTGTGCCGCAGACACATTGACATGTAAAAAAATAAGTAATTGAATGTGTAAGAGATATTTCATGCAAGATAAATTTATTGTTTTGTGACATGAACGTTGCCATGGAATGGACTTGTAATGTGGAGACAGGTCGATCAAGTTGGTAGAAGTACACAGAAAGGGAAGTGGAACATCCGAAATAAAATTTTGTTTTTGACCTGTAAGATGACCAAGATTTATAATAGCAATATTAATATAAATTAATCATAAAATAGGGAATGCCAAGAAGTCTATGGTATGAATGGTGAAATTTGTTTTCCTTTTCTTTAAGTATTGTTGTTTTGAGGCATTGTATTTTGTGTTGGTATTTTTTGCTCTATTGATAGTCAGCAGAGGGTAAATTATAAATATTTCCAGGAGTATTTATTTTAGCAGAAGCATAATAATTTTCACGATCCTATATTCACCAGCTTAAACCCTTATATAAGATTTCGGCGTTGAGATTTCGTATGAACAGGCGTCAGCCCACAAATAAATAAATAATTGTCTTTTTACTGTGAACAGAAGGGTACTATTTTTATTATTATTGTATTCTTTAAATAAATATAAGCCACTCCATCCGTTTCAGTTGTCGTTCCGAACTTGGTTCGAAGAAAGAGATAACAGTATAAAAGCATAAAGATGATTAATTAACAGATAATAATAATAATAATAATAATAACAACAATAATAACAATAATACTGAGAAACCCCTCAGTTTCACTATTTCTTTCTTTTAAATGTTTTTCTATTTATTTATTTTTTTTATTACATTTTGACTAGAAGCAAGTGATTACAAGACACCTTTAACCCTAGCATTTCACAAGGGCTCTGAAGACCCATTGTTGATTTTTGTTTACTTTCTACAAATTTCAATTTTTCTAGGATGCTGAAGATCTTCGATATTTTTTATGATGAACCTTTCGTTCAAAATATGATTTATCACAAGTTTGTTATAATTTAAGTCATTGGAGCGTCTTTGGTCGTGGGCTCAAAAACTCATGACTATTCACTAGCAAATTAATAATTAAGAATAAGTTTGAAAATATTTTTAAAATTAGTATATTTTAAGTCTTAGGACAAAGTACTTTAATATTCTGTGTAATAAAGATAGTAAATCTTTGACATAAACATATAATAGGTTTTGCCATTAAATACTGATGTAGACTGCATATATGTAAGTTATTGATTACATCAATTTATTAATTTATCAACAGCTTAAAAAATATCAATGAAATTGAAAAATTCAACTGTTGGCTAGGGAGCCCATAAAAAGGTCAACTGGCAATGCAAGCGATTTTTTTAACTTTGCACTGCTAGGGTTCATCTTAATAAGCAGGCATACACAAGACAAAATGGAATTTCATATCTTCACATTTCGAATATAAAGGGCCCAACTCCATACAGAAAAATTCTCTGAGTTACCCCTAAGCTAATGGTGAGCACTTAAAGAAAGAGAGACTGCCGGCCTTTGAAATATGGTGCAAATTTCAACACACACAGGTAATACTGAGCACGTTTGGGACCCCTTACCATTTTGCAGAAATCTGTCATGCAATGCAACACTCACCTCACAGGAATAACTTCATGACCAGACTCGTTTTCAAATACGGTTTCAGGATCTCCATTCTAAACAAAGGTGAGGTGTCTGGTTATCAACAGATATGGCAAAACCAAACAAAATAATAAAAATAATGCATTTTAAATATTTTAAAGAATTTTATGTTAATAAATATATTACGATATTTTGACGGTATTCGTAAAAACACAAAAACCACAGCTGAGAAAATACCATAAAACGATGAGAAGCTTACAAAGGAATTGCTAATGTTAGAGTATTGAATTGAGAGTTCGCTGCCGCTCTCCAATCTTTTTTAATCGTAATCTTTGGGAAACTCAGCTGTTTTTGGCCATGGTTCATCCAATGCGGCATTTGAACTTATACAGACTTGCGTTACATGATAAGTTGTTTTTGAGAGCATTCAATTCTTGAGTCTTTTATGGTGGTGTCATGTGTGTCAAATCTTTGGGTCTGACAATTTCTTTTTTTTGTTGTTGCCTGTCTAATTATTAATTATAACTAATACCTAATTTAGATAAGACATGTATCGTGAACTAATTACAAAGGTTTTGAACATTTTGGTTCATTTTGTAATTAAACTCTCTGGTACATAATTGTTCTTCTATGTCTAACCACTACTTTACCTACACATTATAAATCATTGGAATTAGGAATTGTTCTTGTTTGAAGACAGAAGCATTTTAAGTAAATGGTGAGACGTGGGTGAAGGCCTCTGGGAACAGAATCACTGAGGGGAGAAGCCAAATTGCGAGGGCTGGATAAGTGCAGGGGAGGCACATAGGGGCAGTGGCTGAAGCAAGTGAGGAGCGGAGTGAGAGGACGGAGACTAAGAAGAAGAGGAGATATGAATGGAGCGGTGTAGGTGGAGAAAGTGAAGATGAATCTGGAGGCGAAGGTGATGACAAGAGTGGAGACAAAGGTGGTGGAGATAGAGAGTGAAGTGGCATTTGTAAAACCTTTTTACCCGTTTTCATGATATTGCAACATTACCTTAATAGCATCACTGATTTGCAGTATAAGAGTTTAGCAGGACACTGTAGCACAGATTTTAAATTTTTCAACACTAGAAATTAATGTAGGATCTGTTCGTAAGACCTCTTGCATATACTTTGGTTACAATTCCTCGAAGTTTATACTTCACTTTTAGTAGTCTTAATTGCTTCCCAAACTGAAAAAAAAGTGAGTAAACACTCCATGCAACCCACCTCTGATCTTTGCAATGATGATTCTTCTTCCTGAATCAACACTGGTCTTGTTGGTTTTATTGGTTCATCAGGAAAATTAGTGTTTTTCAGCACATTTTCCTCAATTGTTGCAGGTATTTTTGATGTTCTATGTACACATGGAATATCAGCTAAAGGATCTTCTACCTAGATAAAAGATTATCCTCACTGGTAACAGCATTATCACTTATACTTGCACTGATTGAAAGCAACAATACCTGAGGCTCAGGTGATATTGATTCCTCAGGGTGTAGAGCTTCTGAAACTATTACGATTGGAAAGGTAGACCTCTTCTCTTCTTCCTAAAGACAAAAACCACTTCAATTATTTTTATTTTAAATTATTCTTTTACATTTACGCAAGTGACAATAGTCTCAAACATAAGAAAACATTTTACTGTGAGTACAGAAATTGATTTTTTGGCTTTCCCAATTAATTGATTGATTGTTCCAAATCTGAAATGAATGCACAAAAATCACAAGACTTACCTCACAATCCTGATCTAATGGTTCATTCTTATCCAATGACAGTATTCTTGGCACCAAAGGTACTTCTGAAATATTTGAAAGAGGATCTTTTTCCTAAAAAAATAAGATATTGTTCATAAAAGACATCAACTCAATGTATTTCACAGATGATGATTCATTAAAAATATTCATACCTGAAAATTTGATGATGTTTCTTCAGTACATACATCAGAAGAATCAATTTTCACAAGAAATGAAGTCATGACTTCCTCTTCCTTCTCAACAAAAAACAACAAAATATACATAAATAATACGGTAACTTCAGTTTGACTCTTCCCTCTTTGTTCATACTACGAATAGTCATCAAAATTCCTGTACCATTCACAAATAAGTTACCTGTTTTTGACTTGAAACCAAATTTTGAACCTCCTCCTCTTCTTTTTTGATATCCTGATTCAAGCATTGCATGGTACATTCACTCAAAGGGTCAATGGCAAGAGGATCCGTCAATTGATCCTAAGGTATAGAGGAGAGATTACTTTCCAAATAAATGTTACTATAAATAATAACTAGTATTATAATAAGAATTCTGAGGCACACTTTCAATGTAACTTCCACACAACAGAGAAGAAACTGAAAAGGTTGAGTAGGTAGCAGACATTTGAGACATCTTTCCTTTAACCCATTACATTATCAGAAATTTAGATGCTAATACTTTATAACATACTATTTATTTAAGAAAATTACAGGCAACAGTACTTTTCTGAAAATATCTTGATTGAGGTGTATAGTAATGATAATATTCATAGCTTATAATAGTTTATAACAACAGATAGCACAACAGAAAAAATATATATCTTCCTTCTTTGTTCATACTCTGAATAGTCATCAAAATTCTTGTACCATTCACAAATAAAAAGGTTACCTGTTTTTGATGTGAAACCAAATTTTGAACCTTCTTCCCATCATTTTTGATATCCAGATTCAAGTATTGGGTAGTACAATCACTCAACGGGTCAACGGCAAGAGGATCCATCAATTGATTCTAAGACATAAAGGTGAGATTACTTTCCAAAAAAATGTTACTAAAAATAATAACTAGTATAATTAAAGAGTTCTGAGGTACATTTTCCATGTAACTTCCGAATAAAAGTGAAGAAATGGAAAAGGCTGGGTAGCTAGCACACATTTGAGACATCTTTCCTTTAACCTATTGCATTATCAGAAATTATGATGCTAATACTTTATATTCTATTTATCTATTCAAGAAAATTATAAGAAACAGTAATATTACTGGTAATATCCTGATTCTAGAGTAGAGTAATGACCTAATAATTTACAACAGATTGCACAAAAGAAAAAATATAGTACATATACAATACACAAACAAAATTTAAAATTAAATGATTTAAGAAAGTAGCTCATATGAAGTTACAGCAAAGTATTTCACACTGAATTCAAGGTCTCAACAGTGTTCTTTTTTGTACGTCATATTGCTTTTTAAATGATTCTACAGTGATCACAAAGACGAGGAGTTGGTTCCACACATTTACAGCTCTGTGTGTAAATAGATTAATTATATAATGCTAGCACCAATTCCAACATTCATTTGAATACTTTTCAATAATTTTATTTCTGTTATTTATTCAAATTTATAATAATTAAAATCAGAATTAGTTGGCGAAGCTGGCTGCACATATAATGAATGGGAAGAATTTTTTAGGCACAAGCAAAGACACAAGACAATTTCTAACAAGGTGGTATGAGCTGTGACACACAGGTGGGAATCTCCTGGTTAATTTAACGGGATTCCACACTATAACAGAGATCAGTTTTGAATACTTTCTTTGTATACACACATTTATTTTTTTTTATTTAAAACCTTAATTCAACTTACATTCACAACTACAAAGCCCACTAACGCGTTTCGCTTATCCATTTCAGAATCACGGGATTCAATTACTTCCTCGAGAACGACATAAACAGATACAAAAGGTTTCACAGCACACAATACGCTAGATAACACTGCTATCAAAATTGCACGTCCATATATAAAATTACTATCAAAACTAATGAAAACGAAATATTTGGCGAACACTCCCTTCAGATCGATTCGAAGTTCAGTTAGACGCGCCGAGGACGCGCCCAACTGCGAAGGAATCGCAAAGAATCTTAAATCTACCAGGATTACCACTTGTCCGAGGGCAGTGTTGCCATCCTCTGGAGATGTCCAGAACATGTGACATTTATAAAGCACAGGTCCGCAACAGTCTACACCGAGGAATGCGTTGCGAGAAATGTGCGACGTAAAATGTGGAATATCGAAACAAGGAACACTTACCGACCCCCATACATTAGAAAGAGTTTTCTCATTCGCCTCTGCGGAGGCGAAAGGGTTCCTCGCTCGAGTCGGTCAGCGAGCAACTTTTCTCGGACACATTTCTACTCCTTCATTATTTATATGACATTTAGGCCTTCACTTCAGCAGGAAAACACTAAACAGTGCATAGAACTTAATGAGGTTATAATATTTAGCAGTAAAATATATGGTAAACAACCAGTTTTTTAATTGTTTACTTGAATTTTCTCTTTAAACGGGAATGAACAAGAAAAAACTTGTGTGAAAGATATTCTTACTTGAATGAAACCCGTTCATTATGAGCAATATAAAAATAAAAATTTGAAGCAAGAAACTTGAAGGGGTATTTTGAAATAATTTAATAAATTAATTTTTTAAAATTCGTATTTATTATTTATGAATGGCTTTAAGAATTGTGAATTTTATTCTGAATTATTTGATCGTTCAGCATTTATTCATAATTCAACCATTAAATACAGAAAAACAGAGGGGGGAATTACGGAGCTCATGAAAATATGTACAGATTGCACTCCTCTCTTAAAAGTCACATATGTTCGAGTTCTTTACATTAAATAATGATTTGTATGCAATGCAGAAATGTATTTCTCTTTAGGCAATTCGAACTCGTTAAATAGATGGTTTACGATTATGGCAACAAAACAAGGATTTCACGGGTTAAAGTTGCAAAAAAGCAACAGCAAGAAATGGGACTCGCAGGTGATCTCATAGCTAACTGCTTTCCCACTCTTGGCTTGTAGCGCATAAAGGCATTTAAAGACATCGAATTTTTCTAGTGTGTGTACGCAGCCTCGCCGACCTCTTTCCACATTTCTCGCAATGCATCTCTCGGTGTAGTCTGTTGCGGGCCTTATTGCGAGGGCTATGTCCTTATTTTTGCAAAACGCGCAAATCTGCCTACCAGAGGCTGGATGTTGGGACAATTATTTTTAAAAACATTTAATTTCGCGGATATTCAAATTATATAAAACGATTTGCATTTTTCCGTATTTCGTAAGCGGAGGGATACTTCTTTGAATTACATGTGATGTTCACGTGTTTAGCGAACTGTCACTTTGGCTCATTCTTAGGAAAATCCTTATATAACAACGTTCTTGTAATGGCAACCGTTCTATCCTAAAATCATTGGCAAAAACTTTACGTAAACGATATGTCCTCGACGATTCGAAACGGAAGAACAGTTTTCTTTGTGGATGATACAAACATCTTTTGCAATAAAGAAACCGTAAATAGTACAATATCAGATGTTTCAAATTGGTTCCGAAATAACAAATTAATAGTAAACGAAAATAAAACTGTTTTAATCCAGTTTTCCATTTCAAATAAACAATTCTGTGCTCCACTGAAAATGAATGGTGTACCATTGACTGATGTTAAGGCAACAAAATTTTTAGGTCTCTCAATTCAGTCAAACCTTAAATGGAACGTCCATTTAAATGAATTGAACACAAAATTAAGTTCATTATGCTACGCGTTCAGAATTCTTTCAAATTCAGTCAGCCTTCATACTGCTCGTTGTGTATATATTTTCAGGAAATGCCGATGTCTATTACTATAACACTCGACGTAAAAATCATATTCATCAGGTAACAGTATCAACAGCTCATTACAAAAAATTCACATACAATACATGTACATTATTTTACAACACTTTGCCAGTTGACATTAAACGATTAAATTCGATAGAAAAGTTTAAATCCAAAGTGAAATCGTTTCTGCTGCATAACTGTTTCTATACAATTAGAGACCATACTGAGCATCACAAGGAAAGTAACATTAATTTTAACAGTGATATTTAATGTATTATTTACCATTGGACTGTATAATTCTAAACAATATGTAACAAGTATTGTATCGCAGCTTCTGGGTCAATGATCCCCATCTCGATCAGGTTTTTCGTCCAGTTTCCCTGATCCATTGAGCAAATGCTGAGATGTCCCCTTGTTTTGCTTCTGGACATAAATGTAACTTCATTATCTGTGCACGTCTTCTAGAATTCAGTGGGAAATACAGTTATTCAAATTATCGTTTCCATGTTGTCGCGGCAGGAAGCATTATTCCGAAGGACAACATGGATAAGAGCCCAATTAATATAATTATAATTATATAATATATTAATAATTATTTTGATTTTGGGGCCCCAAATATCTTGGCCATAATGAAGCTTTTGGAATATCGGAGAGAATTGCACTCTTTTTTATTGTGGAGAATTTCGGCGAAACATTTTCAATAGTTGCTGAGAAAATTTGGTTCAAATATTTCAGAAAATTCATAAATTCAGTTCTATTTTGCTCAACGATTATGAAGAACTTACGACCATTTCAAAAACCCATCATTAGAGATACTTTGAAGCCTATGTGTTAAGAAACAGATTGAAAAATGAAATATATTTTTGTCAATTTTAATGACGGGAGAGGCAGGTAATAAAATATCACATTTCGATAATACAAAAAAAAACAACAAAATAATAGAATAACATGGCGTTTGTGTCATCGTATAGGGTACATTTAGCACTATCTCTATCAAAAATTTAAAGAAAAAAATTGTTTTTACATTTAAAGAAAAAATGCCGTTTTTGAGAAAATCTTGTTTTTGTTATTTTTTAAAATTGCAATTATTGCGCGCAATATTGCTCGAAATCTACTAAAATTTTCAAAAAATCTACATGACCTTAATGAAAGAACTAATTACGGAAAACAAATTTCATTTGAGAGAAAAATCCGTATCTTTAATTTTATAGTTGTAGGAAAACGCCGAAAAATTCAAACTGTTTGCAATTTTCGAAAGTTCAGAGTTAACCGTGAAAATCGGACCTATGCCATCTTTATAAGTGTATTTTACTCTAGTCTTACAAGAAATTTAAAGAAAAAATTGGAAGTCGTTTTTTAAAATTTGAAAATGTCTGGGGGGCTTCATGTAAAGGACCCCCAAATTTTAAAGAACGTTTTTCAAAGTTTCAAAGCTTCAACTAGAGACAGGTAGACAGGGGTTTCTTCAATTTGGAAAAGATCGTACGTATGGTTTAGGCGCTAGGTTTGTTCACATACGACAGACAGACGGACAGACAGACGGACAACGGACGGACGGACGTTTTGCTTTCAATTAGTTTATCGGCATCAAGGACCCATAGAACAAGAATTCTGGCTACTCCACGTGTTGTTTTCTTAAGTTAGCAACTTAATTTATCCACTTTCTTGTTTTCAGGGCCTGGCAATGAATTTTTTTCTTCCGAAAATTCGCCGTCTTTTTGCGCAACATTACATAAATTTCTCTATACTGCATATATTACTCCGTATATTCGTACGTATACGAGAAATTAACTAGAGGTGCTACAGAATGGCACAGTTCTTGTAGTAAAGTTTTCTGATTTTCTTGGTGTGGACTGGTACTGTACAGTCTTGTCTCTCCTTGCCTGCTTCCATCTATTGCCGCCCCCCAAACATTTTTTAAAAATATTTCGCATCTTTTCTGTTTCCAAATAGTAGAACCTAAATTATATTTTAATTATATTAAAGAAGGCTATAACGTCGTGATAAATATCAATTTTCATTGAACAATTTGAAGCCGTTTTTAAGAAAGTGGGAATTAACCATTACTGAAAATGCGAAATTTGAAGCTCTTTTTCATAGGAATCAAGTTTTAGAAAAACTTCATTTGAAGTACTTTTACTAACAAATGCAATAATGTAATCGATGGAAATGTGCATCTTAATGGCGTGAGAGATATTTCAAAGAAATTATATTTGTGTAGTTTTTGAAAAAACAAAAGGATACAGCAGAATGAACTTTACGTCATATTAAACAATGCAATTAGCACTATCCATTGGAAAAATGAAGAAAAACTTTAGAGCCATTTTTGAGAAAATGGCGTCTGAGTGTTTCTGAAAATTTGGAGCTCATTTTTGCAGAAAAATGTTGAGTTTTCGAGAAACTTTATTTGACATTATTTAAAGTACATGTACTCATAAATCTAATAAAGTGAAGAAATTGCCTCCAGTGTAAATATTTCCGACGTGAGAGGCTAGTAAAAAAATACATTTTTGTAAGTTTTGCAAAAACAAAAGCATAGAGCAAAATGGTGTTAATGTCATCGGATAGGGTGCATTTGATACTATCCCTACGAAAAACTTTGAAGAAAAAATTTGGAGCCGTTTATGAGAAAATTTTGTTTTGTTATTTTTTTAAATGCAAATATTGCATGCACTATTGCACGAAAACTACTAAAATTTTCAAAAAACGACCTTAATTAAAGAGATATTTGTGGACAACAAATGTCATTCGTAGGAAAAATATCTTCAATTTTGTAGTTGTAGGTAGACGCCGGAAGTAATTCAAAGTTTTGCAATTTCAAAAATTCAGAGTAAACCGTGGAAATCGGGCCTATGCCACTTTTATAAGTGTATTTTCCTCTGTTCATACAAGAAATTTTAAGAAAAAATATGGAGCCCTTTTTGAGAGAATTCTGAAAATGTTCGAGGGCTTCATGTAAAGTACCCCCAAATTTTAGTGTTTTTCAAAATTTCAAAGCTTCAACTACAGCCAGATGGACAGGATGGATGGACTTCAATTTGAAAAAGAGCGCACGTGTGGTTTAGATGTCTTACCTATAGATTTGTTCACATACGACCAACAGACGGACGGACGGTCGGACAGGCGGACAGACGGATGGACTTTTTGAAAAAAACAACACTTTTTTGGTGTCAGGGGACCCCAAAACGTGTATTTACGTTGAAATCTCGATACCAATTTTCCGCAGCAGTACATATCTTTCTCCATATTACTCCCGTATGTATAGGAGAAAGTAACTAGTGGTGCTACAGAATGGCATAGACTTTCTCGTACCAGTTAGCTTCCTAATTTGTTTCGTCTGGTTTTCGGTTTTGTCCCCATTTCTCGTTCTGGCTGGTACCTATCTGCGTCAAAATAAATTTGTCTCAATATATTAATTTTTCGGTCCTCAACTTGCAGAATAGAAGTTGTGGTGCTATAACACAACGTTGTTTGCACTTACATTATAACACATGTAATTTTCGAAATTTTAGGGGGTTCACCGAACATGAAACGTTGACCGCTTTTTAAGTGTCCTTTGCTCTACCGAGAAAAAATTAAATAATATTTTGGAGCGGGTTTTGTAAACAAAGATTTAAATTCGCCTTTACTTCAAGCATTTTGAAGCAGGGAAAGCAATACGTAAGAACAATATTCTAACTACAAACGATTCAAAAATGATGAGCGGCAAATATAGCTTTATCATCCACTGTGAAATTTTAATTACTTTACTGAACTAATTAGGTGCATTACAGCGATTTCATTTTACGTACCTTACAGCGATTTGATATATGATACTCAGAAGTATGGGTTACAATTTTTGCAAAAAGTAAACAGCACACGATTTCAGTAATAACATGATTCCAACGGATGCACGTGAAAAATTCACTACGTAAGTAGTATATAAGGATTTTCCTAAGAATCAGCCAAAGTGACAGTTCGCAAAACAAGTGAACATCACATGTAATTCAGAGAAGTATCCCTCCGCCGCAACAGCTGTTCAGCCACGCCTCTTCGTAAAGTGTTATGGCTCCTGTGAAAACATCCCTATGTAGAAGTCTAAGAGTTTCGCTGAGGTATATGCACGTACACGAGTGCGGGAAATATTAAAATTTAATTAAGTGTGTGGACAATCTCTTAACATGCTCTCACTATCAGTAATAGAAAATTCGTAATTTCAATTATTTCTCGTGGCGCACTATATTTTTGTCGGATGAGGACATCACAAAATGAAGCGTCGAAGCAATTTAAGTTAGCCAGCACAAACGGACGAATGCAGGAAGAGAGTCTAATGGGCTCAAGGACACAACGACCACTGAACCTTCAGTTATGTTGCCAGCACTAGCTGTCACTTTGGATCATTCTTAGGAAAATCCTTCTATACACTATGATGACACTTAAACAAGAACATGAAAATGTGTTATGACTGACACACACACACGGATACGAAATATTCTTTCAATATTCCACTGATCAAATTCCAGCCGTGTTTATATTTCAGACTGAATCAAAAGAAATACATGGTTGAATAAACAACATTCTTGTCATTGTAACGAATTCAACCCATAATTACTGGCGTATTTTGTAGGCGACCGAATTTCCGTTATTTATAATAATTCGAAAAAGTGTTATTAAACAAAATATTTTGAAAATTTTTCAATTGATACAATGGTTTACTTTTCGTTTTCGTGCAATAGATAATTTTTATTCTATTTGTGTTTTAAAAACCCCTACATTTTCAGCCTTTCAAAACCCCAAATTTTTGATTTTGGGACCCCAGATAATTTGGCACAAATCAAGCTCTTGGATTATCCGAGAGAATTGAACTCTTTCCATTGTGAAGGATTTCGGCGAAAAATTTTCCATGTTTTTGGCGAAAATTTGGTTGAAACATTTCAGAAAATTCGCCAATTCAGTTCAATTATACTCAACGATTATGAAGAACTTACGGCTATTGCAAAAAACATCATTAGAGATTCTTTGAAGCTCACGTAGTAAGAAACGCATTGAACAAGGAAATACATCTGTAATGTAAATTTTAAGGACGGGAGAGACAAGTAAAAAAGAATTACATTTCTGTAATTTTTGAAAAAACAAAATAATAGAGTAACATGGCGTTTATGTCACTGTATAAGGTACATTTAGCACTACCCCTACCAAAAATGTAATGACAAAATTTTTAGCTGTTTTTGAGAAAATCTTGTTTCTGTTATTTTTTAAAATTACAATTATAGCGCGCAATATTGCCCGAAATCTACTAAAATTAAAAAAATGTCCATACCTTATTGAAAGAACTACTTATGGCCAACAAATTTCATTTGAAGGAAACATCTCTATCTTCAATTTTATGGTTGTATGAAAATGCCGAAAAAATCCAAACTGTTGCAATTTTTCCTACTAACAAAATTTGTTGTCCATAAATATCTCTTTCATTGAGTTAATGTATTTTCTTAAACTTTTAGTAGTTTTCATGCAATGCTGTATTTTAAGTTCGTTTTCACAGAAAACTTTTGAGTTTTCTAGAAAATTTATCTTCATTTAAATCATGTTTACACGTAAATATAATAATGTGAACAAATCGCCGCTATTGAAAATATGAGAGACAAGTAAAAACTAATGGTGTTACAGAATGGCACAGACTTTCTCATACTTAGTTTCCTGATCTGTTTCGTCTGGTTTCCGGTTTTGTCCCCATCTCTCCTCCCGGCTAGTAAAGTAAAGTAAGGTAAAGTAAAAATGGCTATCGATTTGTAATACATTATTGTATTTGTTAGTGGAAATGCTTTAAATGAAGTTTCTCGAAAACGCAATACATTCCTGTGAAAAAGAGCTTCAAATGTCGCATTTATAGTAATGCTTAATCACCATTTTCTTAAAAACTGCTTCAAATTTTTCACTGAAAATTGCTATTTAGGTCGACGTATAGATCCTTTAATATTCTTAAAATATAATTAAGGTTCAACTATTTGGAAACCGAAAAGTTGCGAAAATTCCGAGAAAAAAAAAACAACCCAGTTTTTGCCGCAATAGATGGGAGCAGGCAAGGAGGAGGGACAAAACTGTACAGATCCTGTCCACACTATTTTTTTCTATATTTAGCAACTGTATTTATCCACTTTTTCGTTACCAGGGCTAGGCAATAATTAATTTTGGTGTCGAAAATTTGCGATTTTTCGGCGCATGATTACAATACTTTGTATCTTCTTACGCTATTAAGAGAGGAAATAAAGAAAATGTTGACGCATTTTCACAAACTGGTTGCCACTATTGAAAAAATCAATTACGATACTAGTTTTACCTTAAAAAATTAGGGGAAGGCAAAAATACTAATAAATTTTGTAGGCGGTCACAATACGAGTAATATGCCTGTATTGTAGAGCTAAATGATTCCGCAGTGACTTGATCCTCTCCTCTTGATTGATTGATTTTTCGTGTTTCCGGGCGCGTCAACTGCTTTGGTCATTAGTCCCGTTAGTGTAATGCATTTTTTTTCTCGGGAGATGGCAGTGATCTTCCCCCCACTGGATGGCGAGATCCGGCGCCGACCTACCGTCGGCTAGTGGGGTTTCCCCCTAACCAAGACTCTCCCACCAGCGGGGCACCGCCCTAGCCGGGACAAGCTCTAAGCTCCCGACCGGTCTCCCGGAATATGTGGTAGTGTCGTGCATGTTAGTGTAAGTGTGTGTGTAAGGGGAGAGGATAGGAAAAGGAAGAGGAAGGAAAGATCGCGCGCGGTCCGTGGTCCGTTTTGGTAGTGTACTGCTCCGGCATTCGCCTGGTGATGATCGGAGAAACCACAGGAAACTACCGATCAGAGCAGCCGGCCGCTGGAATTCTCCTCCAGACAGCAGCTGAATTTGACCTAGCTGAAAAGCTAGTGTCTAAAATCCTTCCGCCGTGGGGAGTGGGAACCTAGGACCTCCCGGTCAGAGGCGCTGCAATGACATCAGTTGATGCACTGATGGTCCACTCCTCTTCCTCATTCATCGCGGCCTCCGTTGCGCATCCGTATTTACGAGTCGGGTCCATGCTTCCTTCCCACTTCTCGCGCATCCGGCGGCGCGGCGTCGCCATCGACCTCGATCGATTTCGATTTGTTTCTCGGAGGGCAGATATTTCGAGGTACATCGAAGACGCCCCCATCCTCCACTGGCACCGTCTACACAATGGCTCTTAATTTCCGACCGGATGCTGTATTGCGGCGAGAGGTATCCCTTTCTTGTAAGTTTCTTGGGCGGCGGCGGAGGGCGAAGGATAAATGCACGGGTGAGGATGACTCGGCCTTTGAGCACATCGATCTGCTAACTAAATCGTATGAAAGGTCAAAGGTTAGATGAAACTAATAACTCCGGAACCGTCTGCCCCACTGGTATTGGCGTTGGCGCAGTGGCTTTCAAAACTAAACTTCGCAACAATCTCTTGGCAGAGGATATTGAAGTCAACATTAGTTAGTAGCGTGAGGAGATCATGGTGATGCCAAATTAGAAATTCATCACAATACAGGACATATTGGGTGTGAACTAATGGAAACCTTTCGAGAGTCCAAACATTAGGTGCAACTACGAGTCTTAGATTTTCTCCTCCCTTTTCCATAGTACCATTTGCATAGGAATACAAAACATACAAAAAATTAGGATGAACGTTCCGAAAGTTATCACCGGCGTCTTCTTCAGTTTCACGCAAAACTTGAGAGCGTATCTTTCATCTAAAGATTTCTCCATCGTCAGTTCCACACGACTACTATACAGGAGCTCATAAACTTACACTTTCTAACCTCCCCAGGGCACGGAGGCAACTCAAATAGAAACCGTTGAAAAGCTAAATCCCCTTACTATTTCTAAACTTGTCTGATCGTTCTGCAACGTATAGTTGCGTCAAAAAACAAACAAAAAACAACAAAAACAAACAAAAAATTTTGGGACAGACCTTGTGTGATATTATTTATTTATTTTTATTTATGCAGTTATATATTTATTTATTTATTATATTTATTTATTCATGTATTTACGTATATATTTATTAATTTATGTATTTCTTTATATATCATAAGGGAAATTTGTTCAAAATGGGGACGGTAAATCAAACAAAGTCGTTCAGTTTCTTACTGATAAAGTGTTGTATGTGGTTACCAAATGTACTACTACACTAGACGGCCGGTCAACCAGTTTGAGAGGAGTTGGGAATGCGTCTGCTTGTTATTTTTTGTTTTATGACACATTCCAGGGTTTTGTTGAAAACAACTACGATTTCGTCTACCTCCTGTGTTGATCTTAACAATCTACATTTCGACATTCACATTTGATATCTAAAGCATTGATTTTCCTTGTTTTAAGGGAATTTTATCATATATTTTATTACGTTAATCATATGGTTGTAAAAATACGCGGTGTTTGCGAGCGGTCATCATGGCCTGCGCAAATGTGAACATGACAAAACGGAACGCCACCGACCACTAATAAAATATTTTTATAATGCTGTAAGTAATTCAAATATAAAAAATATTTTACTGACACATCTTTTAAATTGTCGTTAAAAGTTTGTATGTGAGTACCGGTACTGTTCAAGTAAATAAGACAACATTTAACACACTAGCGTACCCATGCGAGAACTTGTTAAATTCTACCCTCTTCCCTATCTTCCCTTTTCCATATTAAGAAGAGAAGTTGTTAACGGAACGTTTTTATTTGTATAAAAAATTAAAAGGTTACTTCCAATGCACTTATATAATTTAAAATAAAAATAAAAATTACTGTAATTGATGTTTGAAACAAATTTTGAATAAAGGTTTATTCAGTATTATAGACATGTTCTTGGAACAATTCACAACACTTTCCTAAAAACAACATTGGAAGTCATTATACAATCTTTCCTGGCAGTTAGCCTTTCGCTTTCCTTGATAGTCACAAAAATATTACAGAAGCTTTTTACTCTCGAGAAAGCTACGTAAAATTTTGTATTCGAAAATACAGAACCGGGTAATCACAACTCTACTCTTTGGAATATTATTTAACTTTATTACGAAACTGAGGGGTACATCCGTGCATTTTAGTCGCCTAGAATATCAAGTAATTAAATGATCTTGGCAGTAAAGATCATTTACAAGGCTCTGCCCTCGGATGTCTGCGACTTCATCAAGTAGTTACTTTAATTTAACACATATTTGCTTTTCCACGTCTCACAACAGGTAGGACAGTATTGAGAAGTGCCCGACAAGCAAAATAGAATAGAATATACAAGAAGCTCTCGTCCTATAGATTACGGTGCGAGGAACATTTATTTGTGACCTTCGATATCAAAATCCCAGACTTTAAGGCCCTAGAACGCTTTGTTTAAGAGTCTTTCAACTAAATATATTTCAATAATGCTGCTCAAGTGTTGCATGTTGCATTTGACATAAATATTTGATCAATTGTTTCAACAAATACTTCTTTTTAAAGTCAAAATGCAAATCGTCACGTATCCGTGAAATTCTTTCTTTAGATACCTCATTTATGAAGATGGGTTGCGTTTACGCAAAACCCATCTGTACTACTGAAATAATATAGGAGAGGATTTCAAATAATATAACAATAAAACACGAGATAAAGTAGCAGCATCTGGACTATTATAGGCTGTATCAATTATATTTTTACCTATTTTCAATTATGAATGAATCGATGTGTTTAATAATAAATTTACCTTGCTTGGACGTAACATCTAGATCTTTTGCTAACCTGCTCCAAAGAGCATTTACAGTACTAAATGTACTACGAAAACAGTCCTCCTAGATTTCTTGCAAATGCTTCAACTTCTTCAAGATATAAATTAATTTGTTGAATTACTAATCACTCTAGGGAAGAAGGGAATACACTTTACTTTGTCCCTTTTGAGTGTGATTTCAGCGGAATTTCAAATTGGTGGCGTGTTCGAAAAGAAAAGTTTTTGAACAATTCTGAAAATCCAGAATCTCGTGCCAATTTTCACAGAAAAGTAATTAGCTTTCGAGAAACTTTGTAAAACATCTTTTAAAGCACTTGCTCTCACAAATGCAATAATACACACAAATCGCCGTTAGTGAAAGTATTAACGACGTGAGAGAAATTGCAGAAAATTACATTTGTGTTTTATGAAAAAACAAAAGAATACTGTAAAATGGCGATTTTGACATCGTATACAGTTCACTTAGCACTACCACTAACAAATTTTAAAGACAACTAGTGACGCTAAAACAGCACGTACTTTCTCGCCTTTGGCTCATGTCAGCTCTTATGTACGTTTTCTTCTGCTGGCGGTAAGGGATGATGCTTATTAGTAAAAGGCAGTTGTGTTTGAGATACTTTATGTATCTTAGACACATTTTGTAAGAACGGAAATATTGGCTACTGCTTTTATTGATTGATTGATTTTTTCGTGTTTTCGGGCGCATCAACTGCTTTGGTCATTAATCCCGTCAGTGTAGTGCATGCTTTTTCCCGCGGGAGATGGCGATGATCTTCCCCCGCTGGATGGCGAGATCCGGCGCGGACCTACCGTCGGCTAGTGGGGTTTCCTCCGAACCAAGACTCTCCCACCAGCGGGGCACCGCTCCAGCCGGGGCAAGCTCTAAGCTCCCGAACTATCTCCCGGAATATGTAGTGTAGTGCATGTTAGTGTAAGTGTGTGTGTAAGGGGAGAGGGTAGTACAAGGAAGAGGAAGGACAGATCGCGCGCGGTCCGTGGGCCGTTTGGTAGGGTACTGCTCCGGCATTCGCCTGGTGTTGACCGGAGAAACCAAGGAAAACTACTGATCAGAACAGCTGGCCGCTAGAATTCTCCTCCAGACAGCGACTGAATTCGACCTAGCTGAAAAGCTAGTGTCGAAAATCCTGCCGCCGTCAGGACTCGAACCTAGGACCTCCCGGTCAGAGGCACTGCAGTGACATCAGTGGTTTTCACTGAGCTACCGCTCCCGGTTTGGCTATTGCGTTAACCCTGTACACGACAACGGGGACATGAGCGAACCACCACCAAGGACTTGGAGCGCGGCTGGGATTTGAGCTCCTCTTCGCCACCATTAGCGCCTCCACGCCACGTGATTAATGAGGCCTAACAAAAGAGCATCGCGCCCAACGCTTCGACTCCACCACGCCAACCATCGACTCCGCGCGCTAGGAGCACCCAAGCGAGCGCAGTGATTTATGAAGTGAAAAAGTAATTAGATTAATACATCGCGTGTTACCCGGAAGCCTGGTTGGCGGCGGTCGCGGCGGCGGACGAGTTGGGGTAGAGTTGGAGATGGAGGGGGAAAGTGGGGAGGGTAATCGCGTAGAGCAGGGCCGTCCAGCGGCCGTCACAATGAGAGCCACGTCAGCGCTACAGCAGTCAGTTTTGTCTACTGTCGCAGTGCTCTGCTCAAAGAGAAATGATCAATTCGCTGGAGAAGAAGAAGAAAAACGGAAACAATTAACGCTTTAAAGGCTAAAGGGGCCCTATAATGTAAGTTATCTCTCTTTTTATTTTATTGTAAAAGCATTACAAACATTGGGTGTATATGTTGTGGAAATGAATATTTCCGTCTGCTTTTTGTATCTTCTGAGAACTATTGTGGGTTATGAAATTAATTTTGCTAGATCCACTGAATTTAGCAAGAAATTACTTCACCAAGACAATAATAAAACGATGGCGGCGAATCACATACCTCTTAAATTTATTATTTTCTATGTTCTTCAGGGAATGAAGAACATTCCTTTTCAAATATTAATTTTAATTGCTTGTCATTTACAGATAAATACATTTTGGCAATGGAATACTTTTTCCTTTAAAGCATATTTATACCACAACCTTTCTCTATTGTGAGACATTGCAGTCCCCAGGTAGGCGTATTGTGGCGTGCGATTGTGTTATACTCCTTATCTATTTCCCTTGGCAGCCGAATTCTCCTTACGAGCGGAAAGCTATAAAACTGAGAACATGAAAATGCTCACACACCTCTGGAACTCCAACAACGCGCAACACGCTGAGAAAACGATAAACTGGAACACACAGTTTAGATTAAAATTTTCAAATATAATAGATTCAAGAGAGTTTACTTTGCTTCTTCTAGTGTTGTGTCCATGTAAAGACCAACGATAAAAGCTCACTCACACAATCAAACTCTGTCACTAACAAAATTGAATTCATGGAAGTACCTCAAAACCGCTATGTTCTTGTGCCTGTGCTTTGATCAATAAAATTATTAAGATATGGCCTCTGAGTAGTGTCAAGCTCATGTAAAGTAAACCCCGAGGCTTAGAAGCCGGTGCCATCTCTACTCTTTTCTCACACATCACGTTGAGGTATCCTAAGTCACTAAATAAATTAGAGGTGCTCGATTGAGCGTCACTCATCGATATTAAACTGAGCTATTGTTTTGTCAGTCCACCGGTATTATGTATTTTGTGTTCTACAGTCAACATCTGAAAGAGACAAACGGCTGAACGATGTAAAATCAAGCTCTCAATAAATTGGTTTGTACTAATGAAAAGGGTCATGCTCTACCTCTCAAACGATGACGTCCCCCGCAGGCCGACCCACACAGGAGCAAACGAGGGCTGGGCACTTGTCCCCAGAGCAGGTGCCTGGTCGGCCCTGACCTAGGCCGCTGCGCGAAGCGGTTGCCAACTTTTCGAGACCTCCTTTCCGCTGCGTGCGTCTGTGGCGGGCGCAGCCGCCTCCGCGCGTCCATCCCTCTTCGTCGTGTCCTGCGTTGGCGAGCAGCAGCGTTCCGCCACCATCCGGAAAGCAAAGTTTCTCTCGGCTCTGCCTACTTGTTAATGCGCTAATTCCCTCTTGTTCTCCGTTCTATGTGACTAACATACGTGTCTCTGTCTACTTTTTAATGTGCTAATTCCTACTTGTTCTTCGTTCTATGTGGTTAACCTACGTGTCTCTGTCTACTTGTTAATGCGCTAATTCCGTCTTGTTCTACGTTCTATGTGGCTAACCTACGTGGTTCTGCCTACTTGTTAATGCGCTAATTTCGTCTTGTTCTTCGTTCTACGTGGCTAACCTAGGTGTCTCTGTCTACTTGTGCTAATTGCA
This sequence comes from Teleogryllus occipitalis, assembly GCA_011170035.1. Lineage (NCBI taxonomy): Eukaryota > Metazoa > Arthropoda > Insecta > Orthoptera > Gryllidae > Teleogryllus > Teleogryllus occipitalis. Next base: position 58,674 of record BLKR01005198.1, read on the forward strand.
TGTTGCTCTTCATTCTATGTGACTAACTTACGTGTCTCTGTCTACTTGTTAATGCGCTAATTCCAACTTGTTCTTAGTTCTATGTGGCTAACCTACGTGTCTCTGTCTACTTGTTAATGCGCTAATTCCGTCTTGTTCTTCGTTCTATGTGGCTAACCTACGTGGCTCTGCCTACTTGTTAATGTGCTAATTGCATGTTGCTCTTCGTTCTATGTGGCTAACCTACGTGACTCTGCCAACTTGTTAATGTGCTAATTGCATGTTGCTCTTCGTTCTATGTGGATAACATACGTGTCTCTTTCTACATTTTAATGTGCTAATTCCTACTTGTTCTTTTTTCTATGTGGCTAATCTACGTGGCTCTGTCTACTTGTTAATGTGCTAATTCCTACTTGTTCTTCGTTCTATGGGGCTAACATACGTGGCTCTGCCTACGTGTTAACGTGCTAATTCCTTCTTGTTCTTCGTTCTATGTGGCTAACCTATGTGGCTCTGCCTACTTGTTAATGTGCTAATTTCTTCTTGTTTTTCGTTCTATGTGGCTAACCTACGTGGCTCTGCCTACTTGTTAATGTATAGAACCTCCGTCTAACATGCGTGTGCTCGCACTACTTCCTGTCTTGCCAGTCTTTCTAGTTTGTGGGAATAGTTGAAGTGAGGGGTGTGTAGGAGAGTGGGGATGGAACTTTATTATGATGCCAGAGTTCAATCATTCCTTGCATGGCCATACCTAGAAAGAATTAAGGATTTGATATCCATCAAAAATGATAATGAAGTTATGATGTGAATGATGACAGAGCATCAGTGGCATGAGAGGACTGAGAACCGGGGCACAGGTGGAAAACCTGCCACCATTCCGAATTGTCCACTACAAACTCACTTGGATCGGCCGGGATTTGAGTTCCATTCTCAATGGAGGAAGGCGGGCTGTCTGCCCGCGACGCTACGGGTTAAATTGGCAGTTCGGAGCCGCGAAAGGGAGGGGAAATTGTCAATGGAGGGGCGACGGGAAGGAAAGCTTTGTTAGGTAGCTTTCGATGGTGAAGGTTATAGTGCTTTCTGCGGTTTCCTCTTGTTCATTGTGTAGTGTTATGGAAATTTTAAACGGGTTGAATGCGAAGAAACAAGATGAATATACTTGTATTTCTAAAATGACAAAGTGAGGTATTTTCAAATGAGAATGGTATTTACCATCCAACGTATTTATGTTGTTATAAAAATATTATCGTATGAAATGCGTTGGTAATGTTGCGATGCACATAGGATGTTTTATGTTAATCGCGAGGGCCGAAGGTCCGAGACTCGTCCTCAATTTCGAAATGCGTAGCGCCGCGTCAACTATGTCGGGCAGATAATTTGACATAAAAATGCAAGTACGTAGTAAGAAAACCGTACAGTATTTGGTAGATATTCTACTTATGCGGAACGGATCCGCTAACTAGTTTAATGGAGGCTTCTCATAAAGTCTTAAGCGCAGAATATATAAGTTTTATAAATCCCCACGTAAGCAATATACGGTGAGAATATCAGGAGACACGTACTCCCTCCCATCTCCCTTCCCCAACACTCATTTCTTCTCTACGTACTATTTCAAAGGGTGTACCGGATCGTCTATTTTAACTCATGAAGTGGATAGAATTCTAAACCTTGGAATGACGAATCAAGAGTTTCGGAATCTCGAATCGCTTGCAGCATTCATGGATTCGAAAGTTTCATTCCGCCCCCCCCCCTGCGTTCTGAGCCTCCGCCGCCGCGTCGCGTCGCACCCCGGCGGGGCTTCGATTTCAGTGGCGTTGCCACCTCCGGTTTTCGGCGCCACCGATCCGGCTCCCCAACCCCCGCCCGCGACCGCGATGCTCTTTCTTTTTGCTTTCGCCAGCTCACAATGGGCTCTCCCTTGCCCGTCGCTTACTGCCTACTACATCGTGGTACCAAACGTCTAAAAACCTGGCCATAAATGCCCATGTAAGTGGATTAGCGTAGGAATGGTTGGTTGATTGATTGTTAAGTGATTCCGGGCGCGTCATTTGCTAAGGTCATTAGTCACGAAAGTGTTGGGTATGTTTTTTCCCCTTCGGAAGGTGGCGGTGATCTTCCCTACCGGATTGTGAGATCCCGTGCCGACCTACCTTCGGCTAGTGGGGTTTCTTCAAACAAGTGTCTCTCACAAGCGCAGCACTGCTCCAGCCCAGACAAGCTCTAAACTCCCGACCGGTCTTCCGGCATCTGTGGTAGTGTAGTGCATGTTAGTGTATGTGCGTGTAAGTAAGGGGCGAGGATAGGACAAGGAAGAGGAAGGAAAGATTACGCGCGGTCCTTAGCCCGTTTGTTAGGGTACTGCTGCAGCATTCGCCTAGTATTTATGGGAGAAACCACAGAAAAATACTGATGAGAGCAGCCAGCCGTTAGAATTCCCCTCCACACAGCAACTGAAGCTGTCGACCAATGCTGTATTTATACTAGTTTTTTTACTAGTTATAACTAGTGCCGAAAATCCTGCCACCGTTAGAATTCGAACCTAAGATCTCCCAGTCCAAGACGTAGGAATGAATATGTGACGGTTTTTGAGGTTCCTGAATTCGAATATCACGATGAAATTCAAAATAGCTTCTTCAAAATAGTGCAACGAATAAATAAAAAAAAAAATATAAGTAGAAAGGTTTATAATGAAATTTTCAAAATATCTGATTTCGAATATAATAAAATTTCAAAATTCAAAAAGAGCAACGTTGAAACGATTCCTAAAAATATGTAGCGAATATGTGAAAATGTGTTGTTGAGGTCACTGAATAAAATTAAATGTTGATATCCAACATTGCAGTAAAATGACGATAAAACAGAAATATGAATCATTTTTCAAAAATATGCAAATACTTATCAAACATTAACACATTAAACACTTATGGTACAAAATAGACCTAACTTATTGTTACTAGTGCCTTTAATTTGAAAATAAAAATAAATCGTAAAGAAAGGAGTTTAACAGCAGAATACAGTTTAAAGTAAAACACATATTTATCGTAACAAAAATCAACAAATTCCCGCGATTCGACCCACAGTAACTTTACGAGACCGCGAGAGAGACCAAAACTGTTGAAATAACTTTCAGGGGCTAACGCATTGTGCTCGGACGTCTTCTGAACACGATTTGATAATTCAAAAATTCTGAGCGCGCACTTTCAATTTTCTCAACGCGGCGAGGCTTTGGGCCGCTCTGCTCCATTGTGCCGCGCGAGGGCTCGCGGCCCCGCCCACGCCTCGCGCCGCCGAGGATTCGTCACGATTCAATCTCGGCCGCTCAGCGGCGCCGCTCGCCGAAGCTCTTCGCCTGCGCGGGGGAGGGCCGGGTGGGTGATGGTTGGTTGTTAGTGATGCCGGGAGCTTCAACTACTGAGGTCATTAATCCTTTAACTGTAGTGTATGTTTTTCTCGAGATGTGGCGGTGATCTTCCCCCGCTGGATGGCGAGATCCGGCACCGACCTACTGTCGTGTAGAGGGGTTTTCCGCAACCTGGTATCTTCCACCAGCGGGGCACCGCCCCAGCCGCGACAAGCTCTAAGCTCCCGGCAAGTGTGGTAGTGTAGTGCATGCGAGTGTAAGTGTGTGTAAAAGGAGTGGATAGAACAAGTAAGAGGTAGGAAAGATCGCACACGGTCCACGGCCCATTTGTTAGAGTACTTCTTCTGCATTCGCCTGGTGTTGATCGGAGAAACCACGGAAAACTACCGATCAGAGCAGCGAGCTACTAGAATTCTCCTCCAGACAGCGACTGAATTCGACCTAGCTGAAAAGCTAGTGTCGAAATTCCTGCCGCCGTCAGGACTCGAAGTTAGGAGAGTCGCTGCAGTGACATCAGTGGTTTTCACTGAGCTAGCGCTCCCGAGGGGCTGAAGAAGAAGCAGGAGCAAGGTCGAGCAGAGGCATGGCTCGGGCAGCAGCGGAGACTGTGTGCGTGTGTGTGTTAGCGGGGCTCGGGGTGATCGAAAGCGACCGGGGCGACGGAGGAGTGGGCGGGGTTGAGTCCCTACGAGGTGGCGGATGAAGCCGCGGGACCGAGGAGGGATTGCGACCCGAGCGGCGGTGACGAGGTCTCCATAGCAGCGCTCTGACTCGGGAGTTTGTGGAGTGAGAGCGTACGCCCTGGGAGACGCTGAAGGAGAGAACTGTTGAAGGAAACGATAATGGCGGCTGAAACATTGTGGTTTGGGATGAGATATGCGCGTCGAGGGCATTCACTATTTTGACCAACTGAATTAAAGAAGATGTTTAAGTTTCGGCATCTATTTCTTTACTAGATCCGTTGCGGTCTGTTTTAGGACCTACAGCCCTTGAATACAAAAAAATACGAAGACGGAATAATGAGGTGTCTCCCAAGCAGCCATTCCGTTAGTTGATCGTATTTACCAACCTGTTGCACTCGGTGCACCAAGGGAGTTGCACAAATCGGTCCCAATTTATGATATTTAGGCCAGGAATATAAACAAATCACTGGAATAAAGCGCCCTATCATTATACTTCATCATAGGCAAAATTCTACTGCAGCAATGACGGTGTCTGGTGATATATGAACATTATACTCAGCTAACAAGGTCGGATTTTTGAATAATTTCATGTACACATAAAAAAAATGATTAGCCACTGTGTAAGGTTGAGTCACAATGTGTTAGAATCGCTACTACATTAAGAGATCACTGAAGAATTTTAGATCTAAAGAACTACCTCTGACACAATTTGTTAGCGTTAGAAAACGCCTCTTGTCTCGTCATTCTTAGCACTCGATTTCCATTCCCAGTTTTTTCTTAAGGCTTTTATCCAGCTGACAGTTGGTTACCCTTTTCGTCCCGATGGGACGCATATTCGACCACATACTAGACCCCAACACACTTGTGGGCTCCTCTAATCTGAGGTCAGCCGAACGCGAGGCACTCCGCGACAACACATACACGTGAGGCAAGGGACAAACAACTATGCCCAAGGCGGGTTTCGAACCCGCGAACCTTCAGACAGAAGCGATGAGTTGGTAAACGCTCTTAGCCTCCAAGTCGGCTCCAATTTCACATACAACCTATCATTTGCAGACATTCTGATGTTGCACCTTTAGTTTCAATTTCGGGCTGTGGCGCAAACCTGTGAATCACATGTGGAGGGATGCCAACAAATCATCCATGTTTTTAAAACATTGATATTTTGGAGCAGAAACGTTAATATTATAACATCGATGTTTTGCTTTCTATGTTTTCTTCAGATCGGTATATTTATTCAGAAACGTTGATGTTTTCAAAAAATTCTCATGATATAAATCAAATTTCCAGTATCTATTTTTTGTGGATCCCCAGACGGCACGAAGCCGTTTGCTATTTGCAACCTTTCTCCAAAGTTTTCACCTTTTTGAATTAGCTTTTTTGATTGATTTGATTTGTGTTTTTAGAACACTGATTAGCAAATTAAGAGGACATTCAAATTTCAGGCAGAATATACATTAAACTAATATTGACATGTTATGTATCACATTAGAACCAGGACATTTTACATCGATAGGTTTCATTATATTTAAAACATCGATATTTTAAACATTATGCTATTTTTAGATGATTTCATCGACATGGAAAACCTTTTTTGATGTATCAAAGGATCGATATATCGATGTTTTGCCAAAATTTACCACGTGGTGGAAATACATGGGTAAGTTCCTCCAGCGCACCGATTATTGCTCGTTCTGCGCAACCACCAGTTTACGTCACGAACCACGTGACCACATCACGGGCACTTCATTTGAAAAGCTAGCACAGACGCTGGCCACCATGTTGCATGAAAAGCGAGTGGTGTGGAGAAACATTTAGCAAGTGATAGAAAATGACAATTTTCAACGGTAACCATCCAAAAATAAGGCGATGAAGGTGCACAAGATGCAATATTTAAAAGAAATGCTTCATAAGTGTATTTCAATATCTTGTAACGATGTGATGCTTTTGGTATCTGCCTACATTTAAAACTCCCGCTAATATTGAGACGCAAACTGGTGTCTGAAGCTCACTGGCTGAAGTCGGAAACCATGCGCAAGAGCCCCCCTCTCGCGGAAGGGCCCCTGGTGAAGTCGCTCCGCGTGGACCTCGGTCTGTGGCAGGGGGGAGGGGGAGGAGGCAGCCATTGGCCGGGGCGAACGCCGGACGACCGCCACCGCCTGAATAAGGCACGAGGCTCGCGGTCTGCCCGTCTCCATTAGCATCTGGGAAGCCCCGCCAAGGGCGCCCTGCTCCGGCCACCGCAGGAGCGCTGGCACGCTCAGCACCATGCCTCGTCGACGACTGGGGTGTTGCGATACGCGGATCGATACATTTGGAATCGATACCGACAATACGTCTTTATACACGATATCGATGTCGACCGATGAAGTATCAATATGTTAATATTATTACGTCAACTACAGATATTTCCTTTATCGAAAAGAATCTATATTGGATTTTAAACAATGTTAATTGTATTTCATAATTAGACACATACAGTTTTTATAAATGGTGTGGTTGATTGATCATCACCCGCCATTCTTTACCAAAAACATTTTACTTTACAGAATACGTTTACTTATTCTGTAATTATAGGGGAAGTGTAATGGATCTTTTCTCTGTGACAATATACGACATATGAATATCAACGATATCATAAGTGTTATTTTGTAGTGAAAACATAGGATTCTACGGCCAGAGTCTATCGATTCTTACCTGTCCGGGAATTGCCACTTCTTTCGAGGCGCAGTTCACATTTCAGCCGTAAGAGCGAAATTGACATGTGATCTTTCCCTCCTCGTTTTCGACCCCTCTCCGGGAGACCATAGGGAGAGGTGGGTCATGGCAACAACTGATGTCACTGCAGTATCTCTGACCGGGAGGTCCTAGGTTCTAATCCAGACGGCGCCAGGATTTTCGATACTAGCTTGTCAGCTAGGTCGAATCTGGAGGAGAATTCTAGAGGGCGGCTGTTCTGACGGTAGTTTATCGTGGAATCTTCGAACAACACCAGGCGAATGCCGAGGCAGTACCCTAACAAACGGACCACTGACCGCGCGCGATATTTCCTTCTTCTTCCTTGTCCTCTCCTCAAACCTTACACACACACACACACACACACACACACACACACACACACACACACACACACATACACTACCTACCACACATGAGACCCGTCGGGAACTTAGAGCTTGTTCCGTCTGGGGCGGTGCCCCACTGGTGGGAGATACCTGGCTGCGAAAAACCCCTCTAGTCGACGGTAGGTCGGCGCCAGATCTCGTCATCAGGTAGGGGAAAATCACCGCCATCTTCAGACGAAAACAACATGCACTACACTTACGGGACTACTGACCTAAGCTGTTGGCGCGCCCGGAATCACAAAAATCAGTCAATCCAAGAGACTAGGCGGGAGCGTAGATACTGGAGCAGTGCCACACTGTGGGTGATACCTGGAAGAGGGGACCATGCAGCCTGACGTAGTTTGGTGTCGGATCTGACGACCCAGCAGGGGAGGGACTCCGCCACCTTCCGCAATATATCATACACTACACTTATGGGTAAATGATCGTAGTAGTTGACGTGCCGAGGAGAGACACAAAATATTCAATCAATTGAAGTCATGGATGTTTTTATCATGCGTTAATAGAATGGAGGTCTTTTCACATACATATACAGCACACCTAACCGAAATTCGTCATTATTTTCATTATATGTTTATTTAAAGAGAGACGGACCTACGACGTACTTCTGCACTTTAACGTAGAGCAATAAATTGATCGAAAAGGATCTACCCACTGGATTAATTGGATGGGGTATGGGTTGGAGGGACGTCCACATCGTGTAACTTTGATACAGGAAGGGGTGTTCCAAGAGTCTGCAAAGAATGGTGGTAATATCTGCTATGGGAGTAGCCCCAATCGAAAGATAATAGTGACGCAAATTAAAAAAATACACAAATAAATAAAATACAGCACATATCGCAACCTTCAGTTATACATTTTAAAACTTCTTGTCTAACCCACATGATCGTGAGAAAGCGTCATGACTTTGTTAGAAACGCTTGTACTACTCGCGCAACGTTTCTTGAACGATGGATTGAAGAAATGCGGGCGGAGTGGGGGTATTAGTCGACCACTAGAGTATTTACAGTAATACCAACCTCTGGAAAATCAAAGTCATACCTGCGGCTAGGTCATCGCTCTGGGTAGGCAGCACTTGGGACACTAGATAGGAGTTTTAGGTGCCTCCCTTTAGGACCTGGACCTGCCTCAGCCATTTCTTTAAATAATGATTTAAAGCTGAACAGAAGTTCTCGACTATGAAAGCAACTAGTTTTGACTAGATTCTGTTTCGCGCCAACGAAGTTGTAATGCTTGGAATGTTGTCATCAGTGCTCGCTGCGAGCTTTTGCCTTCAACTGTTTATTGCTCAAGGGAGGGGGAAGCAAGGTCATCGTTCAAGAAAAGTTGCGCGAGTATATGTAGCTGTCGCAGTTTGAGTCAGAATCGACGCTCGTCAGCCGGTCACCCCTACCCCTTCCAGCTTTCACTTGGGTAGGCCCCGCCCGCGCGACTGTTCTGCGCAACACATTAATCTCCTGAACTGTGCTGAGCATATCCGAGCAGCACGGAGCTCTTAGACGCTCGAACAAACACCAATGGACGGTAAATGATTGATCGCATGTCAAAAAGTCCCACTCACCCGCTTAGTCTTTCACCGATATAACGAGAATGATCGAAAAAATGCAGAAAAATGATTGATTCTCAATACTATCCTTTCCTTCTTGTAGTGCCAAATTGCTAATGGAATGAACAAGGACCATTCAAATCTACACACTCCAGCCAGAAATGATCACTCTGAGAAGAATAGTAAAAAAAGATGGACAGAGATGGAAATGAAGGTGAAAAACAACAAAGCAATGTACTATAAAATATTGCGAAACAGCTGCACATGAAAAGGAAAGAAGATTATGAACATACCAGCAGAGTGTGTGTGATCTCAAGCTGGAGCACTTTGTCCAAGATTGCATTCGTGGAGACCACAAAATCTCAGAAAATATGGGTACGTTTATGAATCAATGAGATATCCTATTTGCATAGCGACAAAAATTGATACTTTTATTTCTGTAGGTCACTTCATGAGATATTACATACCGAGTGTCCCACCAACTAAGGGAAACTCCCGTAACTTCTAAACGATTCGCGATATCAAAGTGCAGTTTTTGTGCAACAATGGGGAATCATGACTTGAATTTGACCCCCCCTCGATCAGGCTTTTCGTCCAGTTTCCCTGATCCATTGAGCAAATGCTGAGATGGACCCTTGTTTTGCTTCTGGACATAAATGTTTCTTCATTATCTGTGCACGTCTTTTAGAATTCAGTGGGAAATATAGTTATTCAAATTATCGTTTCCATGTTGTTGCGGCAGGAAGTATTATTCCTTGACGAAGGACATCATGGATAAGAGCCTAAAATTTATTGCTTAGTTATCCTTGAAAATAGATTTTATTACATGGGAGATTTTAGATTTTATTACATTTTTTAAATTCAAAATTCAAGTAGTATATGACTTAGTGTAGGGGTCACAGAATTTTGAAAATGTGCACAGAATTCACTTCTCCCCATAGAACGTCATACGCAACTTTTTTTGACATAACATAAATAAATAAATAATGTGGTAAGTAAATATCGTAGAGACATTGTTTGTAATATTTTTAGTTTTTGAGTTATATTGATTTGATAAATGAGGAATTAAGTAACAGTAAAAAATGTCAACCTATCTACGATTTGCTTAATTATCTGGAGATATTATAGTTAAACTATTCATTTTCTTCCCTTGTACTTAAAATATTTGAAGATGCTGTCTTGTTCGCAATGACATTAGACATCGAAGAAAAGTTTAATTGGGATAAATTAATGGAAAAAACGTGTCATTCTGATTGTTATAATTGCGCAGCCATTGGTTTGCTATCCCCTTTCACTCCCTCTCTTCTAGAAAGCATCAGCGCCGCGAAGGCTGCAAAGGCGACAGTTTCAAGGCCTACTAAAGGTAAAGTTGTACCCAAATTATTATCAAAAACATTAACAAATTATAGATTATTATACTCCTCGATTTATGGTACATTTATTACTCGTGAAAAAATATATAGCCCCGTTAAAAAAATCAATGATGATTAAATTTTTCGAAAACTGAAGATATTAAAAAGAATATCTCTACGACCTATTACCGTGATTTCTCATTGTTTGGGGAAAACTGCATTTCGATATCGTGAACCTTTCAGAAGTTATGAGGGTGACCCAAAGTTGGTGGGAGACCTTATATAATTGGTATACACGACCACGCTCACTGACGTCAAGTGATAACATCCAAGGATTGCATTCTCTCTCTCTCTCTCTCTCTCTCTCTCTCTCTATCTATCTCTCTCTCTCACTCTCTCTCTCTCTCTCTCTCTCTCTCACACACACACACACACACACACACACACACACACACACACACACACACACACAGAGGAGGTCGGTTGCCGATGCAGCAATGTACCCGTTACACGTGTTATTGTTGATATTTTATTTTAAATTAATGAGACGAAAAATTGTAGATCAATCATGATATTAAATATTAATACAATATTGTTACTATTACTGTTATTAAATTATTTATTTTAACATTAATTAAATTATTAATTAAAATATTTCTAAATTTGTTTTGAAGAGAATAAATATAATTTATGACTTCACAAAAATTTAGTTGAAAGCGTCGATCGTTCACAAGTTTAAGAATCCCAATTCCGACCATTTACTATTATTATTATTATTATTATTATTATTATTATTATTATTTCGATTTTTCACACTTTCTCTGCTTTAGTAGGGAAAACTTTCACTGTCCAACTGGTGTTATAGGACTAGGCTCGGACTGCGCAGGAAGGAAATTCATCTTGACCTAAATGAATATCATGCATTTAGGAATTTTCTGACAATTAGATATGTTTGAAGAAGAGGATTTCTGACCTTCATCAAAGATATTTTTGATATCTGAATTATCCAGATTTCTTTTAAAGTACCTGTTGATGACTCCTTCAACGGGCATAACCATGGGGAAATGGGAGATCTCGTGTAACTCAACATTTTTTAAAATTCAGTTGCCAAGTTCTCATATTTTCTGAATTTTTCTGCTTTGTACTTCCGCAAGTTCTGAGGCAAAGGGATTGCAACATCTGCTTCATACTTGTATTATGCTGGATCATTATTCCCCAACATTCCAAGTTTCATTCCTGGTTCTCGGTGAATGTATATCAGCGTAGGTACAGCCCAAGGCCTCCTAAAGGAAAAGCCCAGCTGTTGAAGGCCGTAATTATGTTTTTCCCAGTTAGCTTCGTATATCTTGGTTACCATCTTCTTGTACTTCTCGGTAAACTCATGTTCAGTCAAAAATTCTGAAGTCCATCTGGTCCTGGTGACCTCCAGTGATTAATCTTCTTAATATTTCTATGTATGTCTTCGGTCGTGAAACCGGTGACCAACATAGGTGATATAGAAGCACTTTCCTCTTCAATATACCGGATCCAATCTGCGTGTTATTATTATTATTATTATTATTATTATTATTATTATTATTATTATTATTTTATTAAGTGTCGAAACCCAAAGCGTATGGCCTCTTCTTTTTCCTTGCAAAAGCAAGGAAAGTACTCCCAGTGTAGGTACTCCCAGTGTTGAAAACTCACCCTCCAGCGTGTATTAGAGAAGTTTGATTTTACGACTCTTTTTATTGAACCTACACATGTGATCGCAATTTACAAAAGTGTTTGCTCTATTTGAAGCATCGACCTGAGATGATGAATTGCTGCTACTTTCCTTGTGCTCTGGAAGTTCAAGAATCAATCTCCTCCAATTCACACGGAAAAAACTGCACGGACGTTCGAAAGAAAATATAATTTCGCCTACATCAGTTTCGAACAAACAAGTTACAGACTTTCGTACATTAGCTTTGAAGAGAATAAATATGACTTACGACTTCACAAAAAGTAGTTCAAAACGTCGCCAATTCACAAGTTTAAGAATCACAATCCAGACCATTTACCTCATGACTCAATTTTACAGTCATTCATTGGTATTTTCTGTTTCATTACTTTTGTTTTTCCTTAGAAATATATGAAATGAGTCCATGCTGTAAGCTTGCAAAAGCGTCATCCTATAATTAAATTTATTATATGGGAAGAATTACAATTTTATTTAAAAAGTTCAAACGGAAGTATTAATTTCATAATTGTCGTAGGTAATATTACGAGTAGTTTGTAATATACCAGTCCAATAGCAAAGAGACAAGTACTATTAATCTTTACATTCAAAATACTACAAAGAAATTTCCTTTAGAAAGAAAAGTAAGACTTCTTCTAAGTAAATTGCGTGCCATTTCGTTTAAATAACAGGTAGCGAGTCTCTGATGTGCTATCGCTTATTAGAACCAGGTTTATACACTCAACTTCCCTTATCTAATTATCTTACCCAGTGCTCATCCTGCCAATTGAAAAGTAAGATGGTTGTTTTGTTTTATGAAAGGGAAAGTTTTCTGTTCTGAAAGACATTGTTTTAGTATTAGGCATTCTCAGAGGGGAAACTTTTGAATAGAGTAACATTAAAGCTTTTCCCTTCCTTTCCTTACTGCAATTGCTATTATTCTCAACAAATTTTGTTTCCTTTACTTATAGTTTTTGTTTTGAATTTTGTTTCTTTTAATAATTAAACAGTTCGATTTATTGATTTGAATTTTAAAAAAAATGGTACTAAAATGTTTTAGCTATTCTTGGATTGATGAATTTGAAATTATGGGGTATAAAATGATCTGTAAGCGGAAAAGTTTGTAAAAATAGCTTATTTCGATACATAAATATTTCTTGAAACAGTTTTAGTACCTCTACTGGCAATGTCTGTAATGTTGTACAACAGTGATCGTAAACCGAACGTAAAATCAAATTTAATCACTATGTGAAAATAATACGAGCGTATTTTTTCCTCAAAGAAATTAATTATTTGCAATTAAACGAATTTGAAACGCTCGATAACCTTCCTCACTTGTCATCTAGAGAACAATGTTTCTTTAAAAAACAATATTTCCAGCAATGACGTACTACATTAACCTCCAAGCTCCGAAAAAAATGTACACCGTATTAGACCACAATCATAAACCTCGGCCCGTCACGAAACTTGTCGTGAATGTGTACAAGACTGAAAGTTATTATTTTGCATCAAGTCTTAAAATGGTTGCAGGACTCGGTGCAACGCGTATGGGATAAGGTGGAGAATATTACCAACTTGTATCGGCAGCGTTACAACGACATTCACCGAAAATAAGATATCCCAATATTCGTTTATGGTAAAACAGCGAGGCATTGCTGTATTTTCACTCTCCAAACATATCTTTATTCACATTCCGAACAAATTTGTAAGCAATACCTTGATTAAATACACTTTGCGAAGGTTTATCTTTCTATTGGCTGGAAGACTACAAAATGTTACGAAAAGCTGAAACAAGTTGTAAACAAAGTTCACTCCAAAACAATGACAAAAATGTTTTTCGGATTTTTCATGACGTTATTGCATGGAAACTATGGGGAATATACACAAAAAGTAATTTTTTTCTACTTTATTTAATGTATTCCTAAATATACTACAGTCTTTTACAAACGGAAATGGACGTCATCCACAACGGGTAAATTTTCTTGAGATTTCATTACCCATTGCTCAAATAATTTATTTGAAGAATAAAGGAAACAAAAAATTTATTCTTTAATAGCTGTGTATTGTGTTTTATTTGATTACTTTACAGAATATGTTCCTTGGAGGGCATACTTACGTAGTATACTACATCAGAAAACACATGTTTAAAGATCGTAACATTTTCAAAAGTATCTTAATATTCTGGAAATATACAGAGTAGCTATTGATAACACGATGTATATTTTCAATCTAGCTTAATAACGCTCCCAGATTCTAAGCCTTGGCGTTTTTTCTGAAATGAATGATTTTAAAGAGTGAGTACTGGAGGATGATATGATTTTAATGATAGCAGCTGAATGGCTAAAAGCGAGGCAGGGAAACAGGAGAACCTCGACGAACCCGCTTTGTCTAACACGAAATTCCTCATTTTGTCTTTGACACATCGCGGAGGACGTTGAGCGGCCAGTCCACAGATTGACCTGCACTTTTCGACCTGAAGAGAATCCGTTGAGACGACGCGATGCTCCAGTCGAATTTAGCCGCTGTCTGGAGGAAAATTCTTGCGGCCTTCTGCTCTGATTGGTAGTTTTCTTTGGTTTTTCCTCTCAACACCAGGCGCATGCCAGCGCAGTACCCTTACAAACGGGCCACGGTCCGCACGCGGTCTTTCCTTTCTCTTCCTTGCGCTATACTCACCCCTTACTTACCCACACTTACACTTAAAGGCACTTCACTACCACACATGCCGGGAGGCCAGTCGGGAGCTTAGAGCTTGAGCCGGCTGGGGCGGTGTACCACTGGTGGGAGATTCCTGGTTAGGGGGAAACCCCACTAGCCGACATGTTGGTCAGCGCCAAATTTCACCATCCAGCGGGGCGTCATACGGCTACCTTCTGAGAGGAAAACATACTCTACACTTACGAGACATTCGTAGTTGACGCGCCCGGAAACACGAAATAATCAATCAATAAACCGCTTTATCTACCACGAAATCCCACATTTTCGACCTCCGACACATCGATGAGGCAGTCGAGCGGTCAGTCCACAGGTTGCCCAGCGCTTTTCCACTCGAAGAGGGTTGGTTGAGACGGCGCGCATGGGCTGAAGTGGCTGGCGCGGGGTGGGGGAGGGGTGGAGATGGCGCAACTGGTCACGGCTTCATTCGCAGCGCATCGATCGCGCGCGAAACCTAATTTCCGCTCTCAATCGGGGCTCCGGCCGCCGCGAGACGCACGCGAGGCCACTTCAAGGTCGGTTAGTGATTCCAACGGCTCGGGTCAACAGCTTCGATAGATACGTAGAAATTTTATTCTACAACTGAGCAGATATAGCCCGGTGGCAGAATGCAGAAATACGAACGTACAGATTTTTTCCTAGGGCTTTTATCCAGCCGACAGCTGGTTGCCCTTTACGTCCCGAAGGAACGCATATTCGACCATACACTAGACAAACACTCTTGCGGGCTCCTCTGATCTGGGGTCAGCAGAACGCGAGGCCTTCCGCGACAACACACACAAAGTCAAGGGACAAACAGCCATGCCCAAGGCGGGACTCGAACCCGCGATCCTTTGGACCGAAGCGCTGAGTCGGTACTCGCTCTTAGCCACCTCGGCCATCCAGGTCACGAACGTACAGTTACAACTACAAAAAAGAATGTATAAAAAATCAATATAAAACACAAATTGTCTTCGTCATTTCCTAGATAAACAGATGGCAATTACATTCCTATACTACACATGACAATACATATAGACTAACATAT
Organism: Teleogryllus occipitalis; assembly: GCA_011170035.1. NCBI lineage: Eukaryota > Metazoa > Arthropoda > Insecta > Orthoptera > Gryllidae > Teleogryllus > Teleogryllus occipitalis. Next base: position 74,164 of record BLKR01005198.1, read on the forward strand.
AGATAAATAAACTTACATATTACACATACATACATAGACCAAGTAACACTCGCATACACATAAACGTGCACTAGTTCATTAGTATCGTAAGTGTAGTGCATGATTTTTTCTCGGGAGATGGCAGTGCCCGCTGGATGGCGAGATCCAGCGCCGACCTACCGTCGGCTAGTGGGGCTTCCCCCTAACCAGGACTCTCCCACCAGCGGGGCACCGCCCCAGCCCCGACGAGCTCTAAGTTCCAGACCGGTCTCCCGGATTGTGTGGTAGTGTAGTGCATGTTAGTGTAAGTTTGTGTGTAAGGGTAGAAGATAGGACAAGGAAGAGAAAGGAAAGATCGTGCGTGATCCGTTTGTTAGGTTACTATTCCGGCATTCGCCTCGTGTTGATCGGAGAAACCACGTAAAACTACCGATCAGAGCAGCCGGCCTCTAGAATTCTCCTCCAGACAGCTGAACTCGACGACTGAATTCGACCTGACTGAAAAGCTAGTGTTGAAAATCCTGCCGCCGTCAGGACTGGAACTTAGGACCTCCCGGTCAGAGGCGCTGCAGTGACATCAGTTGATGCACTAAGCTACCGCTTCCGGCCTTGCAGAAGGGATGGTGCTAGATCAGTGATGTCAAGGTTGCGTACGGATAGCAGTGACACGCCTCTCGTCACAGTATGCGTAGGGGGAAGGGGCTTTAAGGCGTTCTATATGGTTCCTCGTACTTGCTCGAGCGTTTCATCCTCTGCTGCCGCTCGAGATGGGCTGATTCACAGGCATGAAAGGCTGACGTCTTTGCCTCGCTCCTTGAGAAAGGTTTGATGATATGTCACGTTCGAATGGAATAGCAGAACTATATAAGCGTTAAACATGAGAAACCTTTCAGACTAATATTACATTTATTACATGAAGCTCTACTTACTACGTATACGCAAATTGAATGAGTATGGAGATTTAATTAATGAATGTCTGTCTTTCTTTTTGAAACTATAGATCAAAAGAATAACATTAATACTTTCTGAATCAATGTTGCTCATTTTTTCATTTATCAACATATTCGTATATCAACTGCATTCAACATAGCATATATCAACTGCATTCAAGTATTCTTCACTTCCTGAATTCGCAGTAGGAATTAAAATACTATCGCTATTTCTGTCAGCCTAAGATAAACTGTTTCATTCCCTTATTTGTATATAATTCGTACTACTTGTTTAGAACTTTGAACTTCGCTGCATCTTTAATTTCGCGTACTTTTTCTAATTGCCCCTCGTTGTATCTCGCGAATTATCGTCAGTGCTGCTTTCCATATGCGCTCGTGTTACGAGGTGTTCTGCCGCGTGGAGCAGCGATCGCATTACGCCTCCATTGTGCCACCGAGTGACAGTTTTTGCAACAACCTTGACAGTTCTGACTTTACACTATCTCTCCTTGTTATATAACTGCTCGTTGAAGAGAAGCAGTGGCTCAATCAATCAATTCAGCGGCATGGAGCTTCTCGTTATTTGTTTCGTCCAGATCCCCATGCGTAGGAAAATAAATTAAGTGTAATTTCACTAAATTAATGTAACAAATGTAGCTTCACTATCTGTGCATGTCTTCTGAAGTTTTGTGGGAAATATAGTTATTCAAATTATCGTCCTTCATGTTGACGCAGCAGTAAGTCTATTCTCTGACGAAGGGCATGAGAACGCAATCTTGTAGCTGATTTGCCCCTGCAAAAAGTTATATTGCATGGAGGCAAATATTTTGTTAAAAATCTTTGCAAAAACGCTCATTTCTTTCTGTAATTAGAATTTAACTTATATATGGCTTAGAGATCCTAGAATTAAGAATACGTGCACAGAATACACTTTTCCCCATGGCACGTCAAACACAGTTTTTACGTTCTTTGACGTTAAATAAATACTATAAGTATATACAGAAATACAAATACATTTGCAACACAACTGACATGTCTTGCGCTTTGGTTTTTATTCGCGCCGTTCAGGAGAGGAGAGGAAAGAAAGGTATCTTCCGCCAATGTACAGCCGCAAAAATGTACAAGTGTACTGAATGACAATAAAGCTCTGGATACATCACGCATCAATGGGTCCCGACGCTTTGCAGAATGTCTTACGCCTATCAACTCCTCAATGGGACTCGGGACGAAGCAAAAGAATGCAAGGATAGACGAACTGTTGGTGCACACATTTTGACACATACCATCCTTGCCTTGCACCATTGCACGACGTATTGCAAGAATTTGAAGCATTTTTGAAAATAGGAAAAACTCAAGAATAAGTTTTATAATGGATATTCCACATGTGAAATTAACACCAATAGCGTTGAAATATACATCTGGAATGCACCAATCAAGAAGGTGAAATCTCAAAAAACTGTAGCTTTTTGTTATCAACTTCTTTCTTTATTAACCTTCTTTTTCACAGAGCATACTTAGATCAATGTAATTAATAGAGTATGCAGTTGAGACTTACTTTCTAATTTATCTAAAATTACAGTACAAACAATGTGATTGAGGAAATCATCAGACACCTCTATACATGCTAGATTGGAAAATTTAAATCGGAGTGCCTATTATGGATATTTGCCTTTACTTCTTGTTCAGTGAGACGGGAGGTGTTGGAGTCTGACGTTAAATAGGTGAGGCATTTGAGATATGGAGTGATTAAAACTGTGTGAAACTATACATTACACGCTGTTCTAAGAAGTCTATGTATAGTTTGTCAAGCTGTACGTTTGTGATAAACCTCCGAGCATTGTGATCTTTCTAAGGAATTGGTTCTGGATTTGAAACTTCTCCGGTTTTTGGTGGAAACTTCTTTTCCGGAAGGTGGTATGTACTTCAGTTGATTGGAGGTATTGTAATTCTTTTTCCTGGGTATCTTTTTAGTGAATTAACAAATTGTGTTGTTTTGATTGCCGAGAAATTGGATAAGTTCCTAATATTGAGTATTTGTTATGATTACTGATTTTTTAAATATTCCTGAGAATGACAAGTTCATATTTGATCTATTATTTTTCGAGAGAGTCCACAATCTTATGGTTTGATTTTTATTATGTATGGTTTTCATGATTTATGGGTGAAGTGTGTGCTCATCCTAGAACTTATGTTTAATTCCGACTTTGCGTTGTCAAGTGAATGACAGAATTTAAGAATGATTATGTTTGGTCAATCTCAAGAGGGGTGCTTAGGATTTTAATTTTTGTGACTAACACGTTTGGTTCTGATTGGAATTTTGGCCAATTAATTTTACAATTTTTTATTTTAGAAAATGAAGCATGTGGTCGAGGGATTTGGCGAGAAGGTAAGAGAATGGGAATGTGGTCTCAATCTAACTCAAAAATAGTTTAAGTTTGGAATTTTAAAGATGATTTGGTTATTTTGATGTTAATATGCCGATGTTTCTTGAATTGACGTGGAGAAGTACGTAGGTTACAGTGTTGTTATTATTTTTAATGTGAAGCTATTTATGAAATATTCCACGTTTTCCCCTCAGTACTATTGTTTTTTCGAAACATAATACTACATAGAAGAATCTGTTTCTCCAACGCCCTTTTTTTGTCAGTGTCTTTTTCACATTTTATCTAAAACCGTACGTACATGAAACTTGAAGTTTGGCAATCAGCACCCTTTTTTAACAGGATTTCTTTACATTTTACATGAAACATTCTACTTAACGTGGCACCTGGAGTTTAGTACTATAGTTGACGAAGATGACGATGAAGAAGAAGAAAAAGAAGGAAAAATGAAAAAAAGAAAGAAGAAAGAAAGGAAGAAAGGAAGAAAGAAAGATGGAAAGAAAGAAAGAAAGAAAGATGGAAAGAAAGAAAGAAAGAAAGAAAGATGGAAAGAAAGAAAGAAAGAAAGAAAGAAAGAAAGAAAGAAAGAAAGAAAGAAAGAAAGAAAGAAAGAAAGAAAGAAAGAAAGAAAGAAAGAAAGAAAGAAAGAAAGAAAGAAAGAAAGAAAGAAAGAAAGAAAGAAAGAAAGAAAGAAAGAAAGAAAGAAAGAAAGAAAGAAAGAAAGAAAGAAAGAAAGAGAAAAAAATATGAGGGAGGAGACTGGTGCTGACCCAACGTTGAAGCAGCCAACATTCCACTTGCATTCGTCGACGAGTTTTCTTATCGCTCGCGCGTCTCAAACAGGCTGTCACAACAAGTTGGCCGCCGGCAGCCACAGAGGCGGAAGCCTGTGAATCAAACTTCCTATCGCACTCTGCGGCTCCGTAAAAGCCCTTGGCGGCACTGACCGCCTCCGCCGCGCTGCGGAGGTGTGCTGCGGGTTGCGGCGATAGTAAAGTTGCAGGCGTAACGGCCCGATTTCATTGACCTTGAGGGACGAGGCGAGCCGATGCGAAACGTCTCGGCCGAGTCGAATGTATGACGCAATCGAAACGTCCGGAGAAGTTGCGTTCGACTCGGAAATCTCGTTAAGTTTGCGAAGCTTTTGGAATATGAAAGGCTGCTCGTTTCATGAGCTGCTCACACAGTTGTAGAATTGTTTGAACAGTTGTGGACCTTACGGTTACAAACTTTTTACAACACAGGAATATATTCACAACCTAAGAAATAACATCGTTACAACAAAAGGGAAAAAGCGAGAAAAATGAGAACCATCTTGTAATTAATGCACTATAAACAAACTAGTTTGAAGACATTTTTTAAAATACTTCTGAATTTTCCTAACGTTTTCAAATGTGCAAACTATTAATATTTCCTCTTTACTTCGTTACTTTTTTAAAACTTTTATGTATGACTTCTTATGTTTTAATTACATACTAAGATTTTGTATTACATAGGGTGAAAACTGCTTTCCACTTTTAAAAATATTCTATATTTACAAAGAAAGTCACAAAGTAAAAATTCTATTCGCTAAGAATTCTATTGGTTAAGAAAGACTAGACTTTGACAAGTTCAGTGTAAAGCAGTTCTTTAAAATACTGCGGTCATTACATCAAAATTACGCTATTGTAATCGTCACGTAACTTGCGCAGGGAAAGAGGCGGCGAGGCCCATGCACTGCTGTCTTTGTATGACAAACGACTTTCAGCTGAGCTGCGAAGTGCTCGAACAGAGGAAATTGTTTTGCCAAGTGAGTCAAGGAGAGCCTTGCATCGTGACTGACCATACGATCAGCACACAGGCACATAAAGGATTCCTCTGGTAGTGAAATAATACATTCATCAGTAAAAACTACACATAAATTAAAATAAATAAATACAATTTTGTGAAGAACCAAAATATCATTTTGTTTCTTATTATTTTATATTATTACCTAATAACTGCATCACTCGTGTTTCGTTTCACCGAATCAATTTGAAGTGTTACAAATTTTTGTATCGCCACTCACACATTCTGTAACAACATCCTTTTCTCGAATCTCTTCGGCATGTCGAACATATTTTCCACATTTCGGTAACTACATTTTTTTATGATTTCGTTACGCAAACATTCAACGTCAGTCTTTAACGTGAAGTTACATATAAGATATTTCAAAAACTGAAACTTTTTTGTTTTCTGCGCATAAATTTTGCCGTGTGAAATATACCTTAATCAGAAAATTTCAATAATTTTCGTCTAAACAATTTATCAAAACCTCCTTATTATGCCTTGTTTTACTTGGAGAAAGACTAACTTCACCTTTCAATTATTCCAAAGATTTGGCTTCTTTTACTACTCTCTACATTGCACTATGCTCCATTACATGCGGTGCAAGTTCTTGTTCGAACTTCGCAATACTGAGTAGAGAACCACCGTATTCACTTTCCTGTTTGAAGTACCGATAAGCACTGAAAACTTTCTCAAGCGCTTGTTTCTGAAGCATGGGCTGCATTGTCTTGTCACATCCTTTGCTGCTGTCGCAGGAAAGTATACAACGCTCATTTTTTCTGTGTTTCTAATCAGCAAAGCATCCGAATTTATATTTCAATTTTATTAAATTATGCTACTTGTGGTCCGCTGCAACAAAAATGCTGTCAGGTGAGTGGGAAACGGGGTTCCAGAGCAGCAAAAATTGACTATTCTGAAACGACTGGTTAATACTTCGTGGTTTCGGTGGCGTTATGGTTAGCGTATCGGGCTGTTCTACCAAGTTTGCGGGCTTAAACCAGATCAAAGCCGTGAATTTGCCGTGAAAGGCGAAAAAATTCTTCGAACGCCTTATTTCGGAGGGGAAGTGAAGCCGGCTCTCCCATGATATAGATTTACTGCGTGTAAAAGATCCTCAAGCCTAAATGAAGCCTCGGAGCAAAACGAAAATTGCCTGTTTCATCGCCCGAGTGATACCTGCTTTCTTTGCCAGACGGTGAGGAGCGCTGAGGAATTTGCGTGGATAGCTGAAAGAGCAGGCCTCACGGTCTGAGCCTCGCCCTGGGAAGAAAGGCATCTTTCAATTCATTTTTTTCAATTGAATACCGAACATTCTTATTTTGATCATTTTATCACGCCAGCTATCTCCCAAGCAAATGCATTCATTTTGAGAATTTATGCCGTAACATCAGGTATGAATTGTTGCGAATTAACAAAATCGAATAATTTGTATTTTGTATTTGTATTGTGTAATTTTGTATTTGAGAAAATGCCAAGTTCAAATCGAAACGATTTTTCAGTTCAAATCGAAACGATTCCATTGTTGTTGTATTTTTCCCGATTTGCTATATACCTAATGAAACCATTGGCTTCTTTCAGACGGCCAGAGTCTAAGGCTGCATAGCTTTCTGTCAATTTATAGTGTGTTTTCCGTGATGTGTTATAATACAAATGATTAGGGCTTAGAAGTTTGTAACATTTTAAGGTTCTAAATACTTCATAACTGATTTTGTAAAAAATTTAACTTATTGCGGAAAGAAGGCGTTAACTTTTGTCTAAACCTTGTCTTAACTGAGAAATTAAAAAAAATATAGAATATATACACCCTCTTAGAAAAATACTTATTGATTAAAGTCAGAGTTGCAAACGTGCAATGAAATAAAAAGTTGCCCCTTAAACTCTACCACTTGCTACGAAAGCTTCTGAGCTTTTGGTTTAATTTTTCTCAACGTTTCTATTCGAATATGGTATTTTGCTGATATAGAATCAAAATATCGAGCATGGTCGGATGTTGAAAGAGATCTAAGTTGTGTGTTCATAACCACAACTCGAACAAAATATTTAAAAATCTTTTCAAATATATTACTAGTATTTGCATTAAGAAATATAACCAAACTGTAACGTGAAGATTTAACTACAGTGAAGGCAAACCCCTTGATACAGAGAGATTTATCTAAGAAGGGACTGACCGACTTGACATTTACTGCTTGGTTACTGTTGGCAACCAAACTGCAAATTTTGTCCATGCGCATAATTCGCGAATGTGTTCGTTTGCAGGTAGGTCTCTAGTTGAGGGCTTCGATACAGCTTCGACACAACCTTTTGCAGTGTCATTGCCAGATATAACGTTCATTTGTTTCGCGATCAAACTGGTCCCTTCTTAGAGTAACTTCTCTATTTTGTGGCCCAACTAAAAAATATACTAATAATATATTAATTACATTGTTCTAAAAAACATCGTGTATTAATGCTAGTATTAAATCATTTTAAAACAATCTTTGAGTTAGAATTGTTATCTCAAACTGCAAAGTAATACATTTTTACTTCAATTCTTAAACGTAGGGTAAGAGAGATGATTAATTTCAGTACGAAATGGATTCACGTGTCCAACATGTTTGACAACTCTTGTTATAGGCCATTTTCTAAGAGATTATTTGACCTGGGAACAAGGAATTGAAAAAGTACGTTTGACTATCGTGTAGCATATCAGTGGTGATAAAATATCACATACTTCCTTGTATTATTTGTAATTGTTACGTAATATTACAAAAAGTAGATGATACCGCAAATGTATATCTAAACCGGGAAACAAATTGGCCGAGGTGGGACGCGAACATGGGTACATAGTCCCTCAGACTGCGTCTTAACCCACTACTATAATCTCTGAATCCAGTGTGGAAGAACTTGTATAAATGGTATGCTTTTACATTTCAGAAAAAGGTTTTGAACAAACATCGTATCTACCATTTTCATAACCATATTTCAGTATATTTCAGCAAATCTAAAAAAGGGACATTTTGGAGAAAATTTCAAAAATGTCGTTGGGGCATCAAATACCCTCCCAATAATTAAAATAAAACACTCAAAAGATAAAATAATTGTTTAAATTTAAAGGAGCCGCGACATCACGGAGATGGATCGGGAAACATAAGACTGTTAAAAATCCTGTACGTTTTAGGTGCTAGAATTGTTCACAGAGAAAGAGAGTCGTTTTGACAAAAACTACCTTTTGGTATCAAGAACTCAAGAAGCCTGGTACCTGAGTGATGAATTAGAGAGAGTAATTTACTACAGATACGAGCCAGAAAAAACTTTTTTGATATAAATGACCCACTATTTGTATTTTTCAGTAGAAAAATTGGCACTTTTCACTGCAGTATTACAAGTGACCCACATTTCAATTTTTTTTCGTAGAAAAATTAGCATGCTTCGCTGTAATATTTCAGTACAAGTGACCCATAATTCGAATTTTGAAAATTTTGAGGAGAGAGAGAGAGAGAACATTCTACCGCCGTCAAACGTAAAGCGGACCAGTATTACCTCTCCTGTCTCCCCCTCGGCGCCCCGCTGCTCTTCCCTGCCACCGGACGCTGTGTTTATTTTCCGCCGGCGGCGCCAGCAGATCTGGGCGCCTAATAATGAAGCGGCGGCAGAGAAAGAGGCCTTTATACTTAGCCTTCGCGGCCGCCCCGCGTGAGTGACAGACTCTGTAAACCGATCTGCGAGGTGAGTAAGCAAGAGCAGCTCATAAAACACGCCAGTCAACACTTCTCAACACGTCTACCCTCGCCTCCTTTGCTGCTTTATTTGCCAGCGTGGAATTTTGCCGCCATTTTGAACGAGTGCTCAAACGAGATTCATCAATAGGTTGAGTGAGATATTGTTGTCTGCGTCTCGGAATAATATTTTTTGCAGGAACGAACAGGTCTTGCTTTCATAAAATGAAAACGGGATGCCGTTCGGAATCTAGATTAAATGTTCGTCTAGTCTAAAAACCTGTCTGGTAGAAAGCGGTACAGAATAAACCTGGTGTAATGAAATTTCATGATCTTCAGGAGATATCGTTGAATCGAAAATCTTTTTTAACTTTTCCTCTCTAAACTACAGAATAGCGTATTATATTTTGCCAATTAGAGGGCTTGCGTTAGAATATATTTTTCTTAATATTTCCCTGATTTGTTTATACATATTATAAATAATGTAATACTTATTTATCAATTCAAACATTGCTATCATGCTGGCTAGTATTAAATTACATTTGACGTTATGGATATCATTTATTCCTGGGTACCGACGTACGACTACTTACCAATTACGTTGTCGTAAGTTCATACGAAGCGATAATTTTTGGAAACTTATTTTAAATAAATATATTTGAATTGCAATACCTCTATTAAATATAATCAGCCTTTTATGAAAGATAATGGATTGTTTATGGAACTATTATTATGGATGTATGGAAAAATATTCCACCGAAACTACTTTTGGCGACAGTCGGAATATTAATTTACATAAAATTGTCGACACAACATCTAATATTTTCAAGCAATTCTTAGTTTTAAAATAGAACTTAGTTTATCACAAAACTGAACATCATAATACTCCTAATACAATCTACGCAATGTCTGCTATCATGATCCCTTCAGCACAAAGACTGGCCTGTAGTATCTATCCCCCAGCTGTCAGCTCGACGTCTGTAATCAGAAAGGGAAGTTTTTCAATCTTTCTGTGACGAATATGCCGTCTGTACAATCTAACTGTATGGAACTTTTACTTTCTACCTACAACACTTTTTTTATATTCGATGTACTACGTGCACTTATATGCCCCGGCATCTGTTGTTTATTTACAATCCGTAATTTAGGCAACATGTCTATACTGCGCACGTTAGAAGCTCACGACCATAAATAAATTATAATAGAATGTCCTTCTAAATTATTCATATATGGGAAATTTTGGATTATCAAAATAGAGAGGAAAAGTTTTGGAATCACCTGAACAATAAGATCTAAAATATAGGTCGAACAATCGGTGAATAATAGTCTTATTTAACGACCGAGAGAAGAATGAATTTTATTGTTAGCAAATGAATCAAAGCTAAGCATTTACTTCCTAGGGATATAACAGTTACTTCTCAGGGGTTAAACATTCTCTCCCTTGTTTACTCTACGACAATGAAAACAAACGACACACATAATTAAACATTTTTGTATTTGAACAAAAAGTGAAACCCAAGTGATTTGTACTTCTTAGCTTTTTCACAGAAATACGTCACGTCAGCCAGATGTTTTCATGTATATTTAATATTTATCTTTACGCAAATCTTTAAATTTGCTGCATCGTACATCGTCATTAAATTTTCAATAGATCCATTCACAGCGTCAGATATGCATTTATGTTTCAGTCTCCATTAAACGCGTATTTTGTTATTAGCAGTTTCCTTGATAACAAACACAATTTACGTATCACATATTTTAAATTCCATAACTTGATATTTTAAATACATTTTCTGAAATTATGGCCGTGAAAAGAAACTGCGTATTCACCTCGAAAGAGAAATTATTTTTCCCTCGCTATACTTGTAACCTCTAGCTACAATTACACATTGGAAAAAATAATGAATTTCTCTCCCCTGACGTATAATATACTATTTCAGCAGTAACGCATCAGGATTAGGGTTTATTACTACTGTTTCAAAGATTGTTAGTATTGGTGCAAATAAAGAGGATATGGAGGAATGGATGTGCCAAGAACAATTCTGTTAAATTAGGTTTTAAACTGAAACTTGATAAATACAACAGGAGTTTTATCTAGTTGTACTAATATAGAGATTATTAAGGTACTTTAATTTTTGGAGATGCTTTACATAAATCACATCCTCTACGACATTTTCAACATTTTCTGGAAAATGAATTAAACATTTTCTTGATTTGTTTTGGGGGAAGGCTCGAATAGGAGAAAGTGCATTTATAAGTATGATAGAGTTCCTATTTTCGTTAAAACATTTGACCTGTTAAAAAATGTAAAAAAGTGCACTCCAAACTAATTGTTTTTTAGAAAGTATTTTGAGCTTTACATTCAACAAAATTTCGTAATTTTTGCCTAAAAAGTGGTCTTCAATGTTTTATAACTTGCAGTTATTAAGCTTCTTTATGTATACGCACTAAATGTTAATAATGTCATAAAATTAATCTAATGAACATTTATCCACCATCATTTGCTCATTATTTCATTGTTAGAGATTTATTGAAAGCATTCGACATTTCCACTTCAAGAAAACATTTGAATGTCCGTTTATGATCAGAGAATCTAATGAAACGTGTTTTTTAAGTTCGACCAGAGTTTTTATACACAAATATTACTATTGAAGTAAGTTGAGGTATATGTAATCGCAATGTTCTTCGTTTGTCTCTGCCTGCCGGTCTGCCTGTGAACATGTTCGCAGGTCTGGCAGTCTGCCTGTCTGCCTGTGTATACGACTGCCCGTCCGTTTGTCCATACATCTTTTTGTCTTCAAAGTTATTATACTGATAGATCAAGGGACGAAATCGAGCACAAATCTCATTTACGTTGAACTCTGAATTTTTTAAAATTGCAGATTTATAATTAATGCAAGAAAGTATGTGCTGCAGTAATACCAGTAGTTAAATTTTGTTATATAATCGACTCATTTAACTAATAATCTTCAAAAGGCTTAAATTACGTCTTGAATTATATTATAATTGAGTAATCATCTACAAATTTATTTGGCAAGTAATTTTGTTTTGCTTTTTTCAACAAAGAATTGCCGTTTTGTATTGTTACACTCTCTAAATGGAATTAAAGCAAATTAATCCATAAATTTAAATGTTATATTGTACTGATAATGGGATAAAGTTTAGATGAAAAAAAACGCGTTTTCTTTTTTGGGTTGAACGTAACTTCTTTCTCATTCTAGATCCAAAATATAATATTCACTAATTTTACCGCCAAAAATACGCAAACAGTAGATACATAGAATAATACGAGACGATGATAAAGGTCGAAGGTATGAGTCGAAAGTGTTATGTACGTGAAAACACACAAGTCAACAATAACAATTTATTTGTTCAACTTTTACAGGCGTGATCTAGTTTACAAGTATCCAAAAGCGTAGTCCGTTATACAAAGCAGTGGTGTTCCAAAATCCAGTAGATGTCCCAAAAGTCGCGCACTGTCGTCCAAAATCGCCGGAGAGAGAATACCAATTACGTCGCAGAGTTCGCATTAGGGTCACACAGTCACTACTTCGCTTCAGGATCGCACTTCACTACTGAGTGCCCCTCCGGCCGGTGCGGCCCGTTAAGAAGCGCTCCGCGTCGCAGATTCGCCTCGGGCCTGCAGATCCGCTCGCCGGTCGCTCACTCCTCATTGGGCGGTCTTCGCGCCGGTTCATGGCCCTGCTGCCTTCCGTAACCGGCGTCCCGCGCTGCCGAATTGGCGCGCGATACAACCTCTCGCATATCGCCGCAACA
>BLKR01005199.1:0-15000 GCA_011170035.1 Teleogryllus occipitalis
AATGAAATAATAGAATCACGAGTGACATTTTAATTAGAATATGATTGGTAAATATTACGGAAGGTGGAACAATAGATTTAGCATCAATGAAGTGATATGAAGAAGGAAGACGTGGTGGACATTTCGACCGGAATTCAACGAGAAGGCTTTAATGCGCACGAAGATATTAGTAAGCCACGAACTTTGAGATGTAGAGGAAGGATAATTCTTTTAGCAAAAAATAGAAAGACCGATAAGATGAGTTCATTTAGTATTGTAATATTAAATTTTTCGTAAACTAGCGTACGCGTGCGAGAACTCTTGTATGTTAAACGCAACCATCTTCCCTATTTTGCCACTTCCTAATTTTTCCATTTTAAACCGGCAATATATCCTTTTTTCAAGACCCACTTATCCTCGGTTACTTGTTCTATACGTCTTCTTACAATTGATTACAATTACATCATTGTGAATACGACCTACTCTAATTTAACGTTATTACTGAGTAGAGAGATACACCCGTGTAATTCAATCGCGTAGATTAAATCCATATGCAGTTGCAGATTCTACAGCTTCTGAACAGGTATGGTAAAATCGAGAAGCGTCGAATCGGCAAAAATGTAATAGAATGTTCAAGAAGATCTCATCCTGTAGACTACGGTGTGAGGAACGTGATTGGGAGAAGAGTTAGATCATGGAAATATTGGCAAACCTTTGTGATTTGATTGTGATGAATGATGCATACATTTCCGTAAAAATGACAAAACTTTCAAGAGGAAGTCAATATAAGAGTGCAAAACTCTATTTGTTTTATCATTTTATCTATATATGTCGTGTATCCTTATGTGTATATTCTGTTCTGTATATCTGTTATATTTATGTCGGCATCCCACAGACATTAAATATGATTTTTAAAAAGTGTTATTAGTAGAAGCAAAATTTTAGTTGATTCGACGATCTGACTAGTGCATACCAGAGTCAGTTCTTAACCAACAGACTCCCGTGATGTTTCGCAAAATTTCTTGTTCATCTTCTTTTCAACAAGGGCCAGCGCATTTGGGCCAAGCCCTCCGCCCTTACCTCCGGGAGAAGTTGTTAATTGGAGGCATGATCTACATCGTGCCCCGAATAAATTCCTTTCCGCATCAGACACCAACCTCCCTTCAACTCCCTTCCCCCCCTCCGCCCCCCCCCCGTCGACGTCACTTCGTCTCAAGCGCGGTCTGCGCCGTCGCCTGTTTCGTCTCGGGAAATCGGATTTCGCTTGTTCGTCTCCCCTCCCCTGCCCCCCGTCGCTTCCCCCGCCCGGGCGTTGGCTGGTTTTTCTTCCGCTGCACCGCGGCAAGTTTAAGTGTGGTGAATAAAGTTTAAGGGCGGACTCCCTCGACAAAGCAGAAGACGCGACTGCTAGAGCGCGCAGGCGCGCCGACACAGAGGCGGAAGGCGGAGAGGGGGGGGGGGAAGGGGGCGGACGCGCGCGCGCCGAAGAAAACAAATTAGCAACACGACGCGCCCGCGTATCAACGTGGATCTGCGGAAGATGAAGTTGCCAAGTTAACGAACGTTGCTGCAACGGCGCGATCGTGGCAGCGCCGTTGTTGTTGGCAGGCTGGTGACGGCGGCGGGTGATGGAACAGGCGGTGACGGTGATCGACGGAGGAATGGCTGAGTTGGTGAAGTCCTAGATGGACTAATGAGACGAGGTGTCGTGAGAAAGTCGGTTGTAATATGCCACCGTTGGTAGTTGCGCGACAGTGGTACTCATAGAGATTATATCGTCGAAGCGGTCGAAGTGATGAAAGTATACGAGGTTTAATGGGTGTAGTGGACTTTCTCACAACGAGGTACGTTGCGTCAGCCAAAACAAAGTAGTGTCTTTAGGATAGAGGCGAAAGGTCAGACAGTAATTGGAGGAAGAGTACATGCAGGTGTCGGAGCCTAGCGCGAAAATGAGTCGAGGTAGGTGACCTGAAGTAATAACGGAATGCCTATGTACAAGTGCCGAGGTTACAGAGAGGAGGAAAAGAGGTGGCAAATGGAAGATTGATTGATTGATTGATTTTTTCGTGTTTCCGGGCGCGTCAACTACTTCGGTCATTAGTCCCGTTAGTGTAGTGCATGTTTTTGCTCGGGAGATGGCGGTGATCTTCCCCCGCTGGATGGCAAGATTCGGCGCAGACCTACCGTCGGCTAGTGGGGTTTCCCCCTAACCAGGACTCACCCACCAACGGGGCACCGCCCCAGTCGGGACAAGCTCTAAGCTCCCGACCGGTCTCCCGGAATATGTGGTAGTGTAGTGCATGTTAGTGTGTGTGTGTGTGTGTGTGTAAGGGGAGAGGATAGGACAAGGAAGAGGAAGGACAGATCGAGCGCGGTCCGTGGCCCGTTTGTTAGGGTACAGCTCTGGCATTCGCCTGGTGTTGATCGGAGAAACCACGGAAAACTACCGATCAGAGCAGCCGGTCTCTAGAATTCTCCTCCAGACAGCGACTGAATTCGACCTAGCTGGAAAGCTAGTGTCGAAAATCCTGCCGCCGTGGGGAGTGTAACCTAGGACCTCCCGGTCAGAGGCGCTGCAGTGACATCAGTTGATGCACTGAGCTACCGCTGGCAAATGGAAGGAAATTAAAGTAGTGGAAGTAGTGGGAAGTAGCGGTGGAGGGATGGCAGGGAATAGTAAGGGAGGCGAGAGAGGCGATGAGACGAAACCGCGGTGGATGGCCTGAATAACATGAGGTGTAATAACACGAGGTGACGAGACGTGGCTAAGGAAGTGCCCATATGAAAAGGCGATAAGAATACCGGGAGCGGTAGCTCAGTGCATCAACTGATCGGATAGGTTCGAGTCCTGACGGCGGCAGGATTTTCCACACTGACTTTTCAGCTAGGTCGAACTCAGTCGCTGTCTGGGGGAGAATTCTAGAGACCGGCTGCTCTGATAGGTAGTTTTCCGTGGTTTCTCCGATCAACACCAGGCGAATGCCGGAGCAGTACTCTAACAAACGGGCCACGGACTGCGCGCGATCTGTCCTTCCTCTTACGGACGGGAGCTTAGAGCTTGTGCCGGCTGGGGCAGTGCCCCGCTGGTGGGAGAGTCCTGGTTAGGGGGAAACCCCACTAGCCGACGATAGGTCGGCGCCGGATCTCGCCATCCAGCGGTGGAAGATCACCGCCATCTCCCGAGAAAAAACATGCACTACACTAACGGGACTAATGATCGAAGCAGTTGACGCGCCCGGAAACACGAAAAAATCAATCAATCAATCAATCAAGCGATAAGAATGGCGGATAGATGACAGAACCGGTTGAAGATGTAACGAAATGAAGGAGGATACCATGTAATGAATGAAAGTGTCGGAGTAAGGAGTGGAGCGAGAGATACAGCGAAGCGAGGGAGAGAATAAGACGACGGGAGGCGGAAGTGAACAAGAATAGTAATTACTTGTCAAATGCCTTGATTCGAAGACAGAATTTTTCCAATCTTAGCACGCACACTTCCTGGCTCTAACACGCATTTGAAGGTTTTGATTACTAAACCAATTGAGAATTGCAGCTATTGTGCAGTGGAAGTCGTGGAGTTGATACGGCTGCTGATGATCCAAAAATTAATCTATAAGAGGGATGAAAATGATCATCGGGTCTACTAAGAACTCGGAATTCGAAACTAACCGACACATATTTCACTTTCTCGCACTCTTTCTTCCTAAGAACAGAAAGGTATATTATCGAGCTCCGGAAAACGGTGACTTTTAGACAATAAAATACCGGGCTCTGGTAACGAAAAACTGGATAAATCCTGATTCTGAATATAGAAAATTACATTCTCTGCACGTGGTATATCCTAAATCCATGTTTTGATGGTACCGAAAAATATCGAAAAATTGATTGATAGCAAATCGTCTGTCTGTGGTCAATGCTAGCGTCAAAAACGTTCAGGAGGTTTTCTCTAAAATCGATACTTTGCGATCAATCTGAGCGAACTCGATGTTTTAGGAGTTTCAAATGGATATTTTGATTTTTGAGGAGTTTTACATGTAGCCTCAAAACAATTTCAAAATGTTCTCAAAAATGGCTCAAAATTTGTTAATAAAACTGTGTCTTCGGATAGTGTAAAAGATGCTTAAGAGAATGGTGCAGGTCTAAAAGTTCATTGATATCCCTTATTTTTCTCGAAAATTACAAAAGTGTATTTTTTGGGGGGCATCTTCCTACAATAATAATATTGAAGAAAGATTTATTTTCTTGATGAAATCTGTTCTTTAAAGACTGTTCTTGAAATCAGGTCATGCTCAATTTTCCGAAAATATGAGTAATTTTCATGTAATTTTTGCGGGAAATATAGGCAATTTTAATTTTTTTAAACAATTTTTCTCTCATAAACCACCCAATTTTTTTCTTTAAATTTTCTCTTCATATTTATCAAGTAACGGTAAAAGTATGCTGCTAGTTACATTTTCAGCAAACTCTCCGTATTTTCTAAAATTGCAAAAAGTTAACCATTTAAAACAACACAATTGAAGTTAGAGACTTGTACATCAAAGTCTGTTTTAGAAAAATAACTTTTCAATAAAGGTCATAGTCAATTGTTTCATTAACTTTCACTACAGTAACTTTATCTTCTTACGAAGTAAGTGCAAGAAAGTAATTCTATTCTTACGAAGTAAGTGCGAGAACGGAAAAGCGACGGTGTCTATTTTTTGCGGCGAAAGTGGGGTGAAGTGACGATAGAATGATGTGTCGAAGACGATGCTTGGGCAGCGCGAATGGCGTCGGTGAAGGATTTGATTTGATTTTTTCGTGTTTCCTGGCACGTTAACTGCTTTGGTCATTAGTACCGTTAGTGTAGTGCATGTTTTTTCTCGGGATATGCGCGGTGATCTTTCCCCGCTGGATGGCGAGATCCGGCGCTGACCTACCGTCGGCTAGTGGGGTTTCTCCCTAACCAGGTTTCTCCCATCAGCGAGGCACCGCCCCAGCCGGAACAAGCTCTAAGCTCCCGACCGCCTCCCGGAATATGTGGTAGTGTAGAGCATGATAGTGTGTGTGTGTGTGTGTGTGTAAGGGGAGAGGATAGTACAAGGAAGAGGAAGGAAAGATCGCGCGCCGTGGCCGTGGCCCGTTTGGTAGGGTACTGCTCCGGCATTCGCCTAGTTTTTATCGGAGAAACCACGGAAAACTACCGATCAGAGCAGCCGACCGCTAGAATTTTCCTCCAGACAGCGAATGAATTCGACTCTAGCTGGAAAGCTAGTAAAAAATCCTACCGCCGTCAGGACTCGAACCTAGGACCTCCCGGTCAGAGGCGCTGCAGTGACATCAGTTGATGAACTAAGCTACCGATCCCGGTCGGTGAAGGATCGGTAATGAGGGAGGATAGTAGTGGGGGCGGCGGCGGTGGCGAGAAAAGCTGAGGCGATGACGAAGGTGGAGAGGTGGAAGAGACGGCAATGGAGAATGCAGCCGAATTGTGAGGGGACAGTACTTCTCGGAGCAAAGGGCTTGGAAATCGCGGACGGAGCGCTAGGACGGAAGAGGATGCGGGAAAGGTGTCGTAGAGGCAACGAGTGTGACCATGGGGTAGGCGGTTGTGGCGAAGGAAGTTGTTGATACTGTGGAGACAGCGAGGACAGTAGAAGAAGAGGGTACAGACGGGGCGGTGACAGCGAAGGGTTCAATGGGAACGTTTGGAAAATGGGCTCATGAGAACAGCCGGAACGGTTTGAAGAGTGGGGACGGTTTGAAGTGTGGGGACGGTTTGAAGGGTGGGGACGGTTTGAAGAGTGGGGACGGTTTGAAGAGTGGGGACGGTTTGAAGAGTGAGGACGGTTTGAAGAGTGGGGACGGTTTGAAGAGTGGGGTGGTTTAAAGAGGGGGGACGGTTTGAAGAGTGGGGACGGTTTGAAGAGTGGGGGTGGTTTAAAGTGTGGGGACGGTTTGAAGAGTGGGGGTGGTTTAAAGAGTGGGGACGGTTTGAAGAGTGGGAGTTGCATAGTGGGGACTGTTTGACCAGTGAGGATGGTTTTATCAGTGGGGACTGTTTAAACAAGGAGAGCTGTTCGAACAATGGGGACTGTTGGAACAATAGAGACTGCTTGAACTGTGGGGACGGTGTGAACAGTGGGAATGGTGGAAACAGTGGGGACGAACGTAGCGGTGAATACAGTGAGGCGTGACAATGAGATCTTTGGGAATGCTGGGGTAAACGGCCGGTATGGCTAGTCGAGACGATGGGACCCGCATTGCGTTGGTAGAAATGGGGAACGTCGCTTTGCGTTGGGAAAATTGAACGCCGCATTGCGTTGGAAAAACGGGGGCAGAGGGGATGACGAATCCAGCGCGGACTTTGGAAACGGTGGGGACAACAAGAAGGATAGGGCATCAGGGATGATGGGGGCATCGAGGACGAGGGGATGACGGGGGTCAACGGGAACAAACGAGGCGATGGTGGCGACGGCAGGTGCGGAGGCGGGGGCGGCGGCGGCGGCGGCGGGAGCGACGGTGATGACGGCGACGACGGGGGCGGGGCATGTCGAGGAAGCGGAGAGCCTCCCGACGGCACATTGTTTCATCTCGTTATTAGTTTAACTTTCGCTCCGCTGCGACCTTCAGCGTTCGAACGCTGCCTCCTTTGAGCCGATCGCGCCGCCCGCCCCGCCCCGCTCCGCCCTGCCCCGCCGCGCTCCGCCGGCAAGACGTACGATTCCTTTCAGAGGAGGCCGCGGAGTTTGTTAATGAGAGATGCGAGCATAAATAGCTCCCCGAGGATATTTCATTAAGATTCGACTCCTGATGACGGATAAAGTACTCAAGGAGAAGAGTTTTGCAAGATGGTATCTAGGTGTCGTGGAGGGAATTTGACTTCGTAATAAGAAACTGGAGTACCGAAAGGTAAACTACCTCTACTAAGTAACTTGCTTCTCATTTGCAATTATGTTCCGAGTTGGAGATTAAATGCTTGAATGGTGGTGATGGAATAGTGTTTTCGTTTTACAACTATTAGATTAATTTTGGATTCATATTTTTTTAATTTTTAAACGTTTGTTTTAAACATATAATGTATCTTGCTGAATCGTTTTTGAATTGACAAAAAACTGCAGCCTAGGAAAAAGTTTTCGTTCAGTGGAAGCAAATATTTATTTGATATTATTTAAGTAACGTAAAAACAAATAATAAGGCTCCCATGCACTATTTATAAATAAATACCCCGAAAATACTCCTTTGAAAATACTCGTTTACTAAGTATAAATAATTGAGTAAATAAAACAATGTCAAAGTGAAACTACTAATTTTTGCATTCATTTAATTGATTGCATTGCTGTAAAACATTTAGTTTGAGCTTAATATAAGTCTCCGATATTTTAAATATAGAATGAACATAATAAGCGGTATTGTACGGCCAATCTTCTTCACATTTTTCAAACTATTATTATTATTATTATTATTATTATTATTATTATTATTATTATTATTATTATTACTATTATTATTATTATTATTATTATTATCCTTCTTTAATCCCATTAAGGACAAAGACCTCCTGCATGCAGGGTGGGTGGTTGGCTTCTTGGTTGTTGCCTTTCTGGATGTCTTCAAACCAAGGGGTCGTTTGCAGTAGTGACATGGGCCCTCCTCCATTCCATGTGCTTCGAAGTGGGTCTGTCGTGAGCTGCACGTGTCCAGGTGTTGCCTACTTCTTTCTTGAATTCGTCTGCCATCTCAGTCTTTGCCTTGATTCCTCCATCCCGTTCTTGGATACCATATGTTGAGGCGTATGCCCATCTTTCTTGGCTAAGTCAGGCTACGAGTCCTCCCCAGCACCATTTTTGAAGTTCTTGTAGGACGGCAGTTTTTTATTTTGTCTGTTAGTGTTATATTCAGGATCTTGCGTTTCATTTTCCGTTGGGATCTCCTTAGTAGCCGACCTGGATGGCCGAGGTGGCTAAGAGCGAGTACCGACTCAGCGCTTCGGTCCGAAGGATCGCGGGTTCGAGTCCCGCCTTGGGCATGGTTGTTGGTCCCTTGACTTTGTGTGTGTTGTCGCAGAGGGCCTCGCGTTCTGCTGACCCCAGATCAGACCAGCCCGCAAGTGTGTTGGTGTCTAGTGTATGGTCGAATATGCGTCCCATTGGGACATAAAGGGTAACCGGCTGTTGGCCGGATAAAAGCCCTAGGATCAAAAAATCTCCTTACTAACATTTTCTGGGTCTCAGATTGATTGATTTTTTCGTGTTTCCGGGCGCGTCAACGGCTTTGGTCATTGGTCCCGTAAGTGTAGCGCATGTTTTTTTCTCAGAAGATGGCGGTAATCTTCCCCCGCTGGATGGCGAGATCCGGCGCCGACCTACCGGCTAGTGGGGTTTCCCCATAACCAGGACTCTCCCACCAGAAGGGCACCGGTCCAGTCGGGACAAGCTCTAAGCTCCCGACCGGCCTCCCGGAATATGTGGTAGTGTAGTGCATGTTAGTGTAAGTGTGTGTGTAAGAGGAGAGGATAGGACAAGGAAGAGGAAGGACAGATCGCGCGCGGCCCTTTACCCGTTTGGTAGGGTACTGCTCCGGCATTCGCCAGGTGTTGATCAGAGAAACCACGGAAAACTACCGATTAGAGCAGCCGGCCGCTAGAATTCTCCTCCAGACAGCGACTGAATTCGACTTAGCTGTAAAGCTAGAGTCGAAAATCCTGGCGCCGTCAGGACTCGAACTTAGAACCTCCCGGTCTGAGGCGCTGCAGTGACATCATCAGACATTGAGCTACCACACCAGGCTTTTGGGTCTCAGTTAGCGCTCGTTTGTGATCCGTATATTAGAGCGGGAGTACACAAGTGTCCATGATTTCTTTTTTCCAATTATTGGGAGCGGAAACTAGAAATTTGGATGACTCGATGTTATATTACTTATGTGCACTTTTAGAACAATAAAATGTGGTATTTTTGTGTTAAATTATTACTTTGTAAGAAATTTAGTTGGCAAACCTTCGTTGAAATGAAAAACAGTTCAAGCCCACAGTTTTTGTTTAAATTATAAACATTACTAATAAAGTTCTAAAAATCGAAATTATTATTCTGAACATATTTGTAGGGCTTGGTGCTACATTTCTGAAATATGACAATTGATTGTTTAAATCTCAACAGTTTATGTTATTATTTAAAATATCTTAGAATGAACTTTCTGGACTAGTACTGTTTTTCTACTCATCCATTCAGGAACGATCCTTTGTCGTGTTGAGATATTTGAGGAAACATCTCAGGTGAGCCATCCTGTCATTAAGATAAGTTATTTTGTGTAAAAAAACAAATGTGTTGATAGTAAGTCGAATTATTAAGCATGTTTGCTAAGATGCATCATCAAAGAAAAAAGTGCTTTGTGGGAAAACGAACACTGAAACACACTAATTAGTGAATTAATGGAATTTGGGTGTGACAGCCCTCTCTTGACTCGTACAGCGACAAAGTTTTGTTAATGACTACAGCGATCGAAGGTACAGGAACAGCAACGCGTGTATCCGGGAATGCAAATGACCTACCGAGTATGTCAGCGGCGCTTTGTGTCGCTGAAAATTGTTTATGTTTTTTTGAAACAGATCTTCCGATGTGATACTGGATGTCATGTGTTTCAAAACCACACAACACTTTTTACGGGAATTCGTGCCTCTGAGTTTGAAATGGTAGTGGGAATTATTGTTAAAATTAGGAGGAACTTGATAGTATTGCCGTTTTATACTGAAATTACTCTTCTCAATTTCATAGTGTCAACTGCAATTAGTTTGTGCTATTTAAAGATGAACTTCAATAATCTCATTTTCACTTTCAGGATCGTTCTCAAACTGTGAAAATGAAAAAAAAATTTGCGGGGTTGTTCAGTCGGAAGGTTAATAGACTAATGGATTGTATTGTACTATCAGCGCCTCGCATCTGCCGTTCACTTCACTTAACTGTGGTTTGTGTTCGCTACTGATTTGGTTTTTTTACTAAATTCGGCCTATCATTCTTCCAAGCAACTTCAATATGATTGGGCTCCGCCATCGACATTTTGCAATGGACAAGATGACAATAATTTACGTCATTTACCCTGACTTGTATGAAAATTGAATCAATTTTCTTAAGATATCGCAGATCTCGCTAGCTGCACATACGTTTTCACTTTCTACCTACGGAGTAGAATAAGAGTAATACTGCACGAAAACAGCGAATTTTTGACAGAAAAACTCCCCTCCCCTCCTTATAACAGTGCTCTTGTACCTAAAAAGTGGATACGCCCAGTTGCTAAATTTAGAAAAAGAATCCTGTAACACGTGGGTTAGCCAGAATACACGTTTTGTGGTCCTTGATACCACAATTTCGAATGATGGCAACGTCTATCTGCCAGTCAGTCACTCCGTCTGTCTGTCCGTGTGTGAACAACGCTAGCGGCTAAACCGTTCAGCCTATTTTCTACAAAATTGATATTCTGCAATTGAATTGAATAATGTCGCAGCCCCTTGAATTTGAAAACGATATTTTAATTTTGGGGGTACTTTATATGAAGATCCTGGGACATTTTCAAACTTTTGAAAAAAATAACACCATCGCTTTCTATTTTTTTGTTGGATCATGTAAAGGACGTTTAATAGAATAGTGTAAATCTCATGTTCGTTGAAAATCCTGAGTATTTGAAAATTGTAAAAGTTCAAAACTTTTTCGGCGTCTTCCTTCACCTAAAATATTAAAGATAGAATTTTTTTGCCTTAATGAAACCTGTTCCTTAAAAATAGGTTTATAAATAAGCTCATGTATAATTTTTCGAAAATTTGAGTACTTTTCGTGTAATTTTGTGTGAAAATGCGGGCGAGAAAGTACGTGCTGTTTAGCAGCACTAGTTTTGTTGATGTTAATGATCGACATCATTTTACAATTATTTGGCAAGTGAGGAGACTCTCATTTACGCCTTCCACTTTCTCGGGCAGGGGACCATAACGATGGATTATCATTCACTTCCAATGCAGGGATGATGTCAGAGGTGGTCATGAAGGATGCATGATGATTGTTGTGATAAATCTAAAGTTCTATTGTTTGTAATCTAATTTATTAAATTTTAATTTCCAATTTTCAGCATGAGTTCAACACACAACAAACACTCCTTACCTCTTGCATGTGGACGTGTAATTCTATACAGGATAACGATTCCTCGAAGTTCTATTGATTGAAATCAATATTATATTGATGGCAAATACTATAAATTATCATCCTTTTTCAACAATAAACTTTTAACATTTATTCTTATACATATTACAGTTCTTTCTTTCTCATGATAATTACTTTTCACTTTGAAACATTAAAAAACACTTTACGAGTTTGACTATAGTTCGTAAGCTTATGTCCGTAATTACATTCGTAATCTTGATCGCTGGCCTCTTGGCTGACTAGCAGAATGATGTCCATGGAATCCTGGGTGTACCGATTCACGCGTCCTTTTCTCAATTAAAAATGTTCCAGAACGTCGTCAACAATTGTTGTTAATAGGACTTAATATACCCACAAATTTAATATGCGATCGTGACTTTCCCTATTTGTGTTTCGTATGAACACCTATTCGCGACTGACTATATTCAACTACTTATTGGAAAATTCTTAAATTCTTCCATCTACGGAACTACTCTAACGTATATCTCCTCGAAACATGGAGTCTATTTAATTCCAACTTCCAACCATTATATTAATAAAAATTCTCAATTACAATTTGACATCACAATTAACGTAAGACCAATCTCTTAGACCTCAAACTAAACATAACTTCCTGGTTCACTATCATTTACCTAATACCCAGCCCATGTTAAAAATCCGATCGCACATCACCAACTGCTTACGTGTGCTTGCGATGAAAATCTTTTAAAGAGTGAATCCACGCGACATTTCTGACGACCACGTTATTCAATGCCCTCTTTACTCCTTCTGCACATAATGTGTTCGGGGCCGTGTCCATTTGCACAACGTTGATACCCAGCATGGAATATTAAACCTTGTTGATCCGTTGTCCTAACAACGCGTATTCTTTGACTTCCGAGGTGCAAACAATGCTGATATTATTACGCTGGATACTGATTTTATCATTAAAAACTAATCCCAAGGTACTTGGCTTACCACACTATTAATTATGAATGGAATGCTGTGTGAAGCCAACCCACAACAACCGTAAGGTGAAAACTCTAATTTTTACTCGCAACACAAACCCGCTACTTACGTCTCTGTGCATATGGTCGTGTTTCTAATGCTCGGTTCCTCTCAGGCAGGCCTCTCATATTACAAATAAGTTTTCTCTACCATATATTTCGAGATAAAAGATGTATGAAATTGAATATATCGCTTGAATGGGAGCGGCATAAGCGCTGGAGCAATGCTGCTCCCGTGCATTTGAAAATATTGCATGTGATAGAAAATAAATTCCTACGCGGAATTATTAAAGCTCGTTTGTTGATTGATTGATTAGCAATTTCGGTCACACCAAATGCTAAACTCATTCTTCCCGTAAGTGTAGTGTATATTTTTATTGCGGGAGGTGGCGGTGGATGACGAGATCCGACGTCGGCTTTCGGAATTTTCCCCAACCTAGTATCTCCCACCAGAGGGATACCGATCCAATCGGGACAAGTTCTAAGCTCCCGACTGGTATCCCAGCATGTGTGGCAGTGCAATGCATGTTCGTGTGTGTGTGTGTGTGTATGTATGTGTGTGTGTGTGTGTGTGCGGTGTGTGTGTAAGGGATGCGGATATAACGAGGAATCGGAAGGAAAGATCGCGCGCAGCCCGTAGCCCGTTTGTCCGGGTACTGCTCCGGCATTCGCCTGGTATTGATAGAAGAAACTGTGAGTACAATCATTGCAACCGGATGGTAGAATTAGACCTAGCTATCTAACTGTCGAAAATCCTGCCACCTTTCGGGACTCGAACCCTAGGACCTCCCGGTCAGAGTCCCTTCTAATGACATCAATTGATGCCCTGAATCACCCAAGCCTGTTAAGTTCACTCGTTATTCCACACACATTCACACAGAATTACAATTCCACCATTTTGAGTAGTAAATCAATCTCTATCCAAAAGCGTCTTCTGCTGTCTCTCATCTTCACCTTGCAATAATATATTTTATTTAGATAAAATATTACAAAAATGCCGAATGCTTTCCAGATATCCATTCAAGGCTACGCTCTGACCTCCATAAAACATTCAGTAAATTCAAACTAAATTTATGAAACTGAGGGGGTAAAATCAATATTACAAATTTTTATTTCACTATTAACATATCGTCAGCAAAGGTTCCTGCCTGACTACTGAAGGAATCGTCCCAAAAAATTATTATAAAAATTGTGTTTGAAAACCGCTGCAAACGTGGCTGTTGAACAGCAAGAATAAATATAGAAAATGAATGTGATGGTTCATAATAATGAAGACGCATTTGACTCAAACAATGCACTTCTTCCTCTCTGATTATAAACAACTTTACTATATAGACATTTATATAAGTGTTATTGAACTGCATGAAACGTCGTAAAATGCAAACCTCTCTTTTTTTATTTTAAATTTTGATTGTTGTAGGATTGGAGAGTAATTCTATCCAGCAGTTGTCCAATTACTTGATTTTGTTTTGATGGTTTCGATTTGCAAAAAAAAACAAAAAAAAAACAAAAAAAACAGACATCTGATCTCAGCGTATTATCCATGTATTATGCATATGAACAGAGGTTAATACATTTCTATATCTGGAAACGCAACACTACATAAACTTTTCTATTTTATTCCCCCACTATGAAAGTTTTTTAATGTATTTTCCACATCAAAAAATGCTACAACGTCAACAAATCAATCGTAAAAAAATTCACAAATACTTACACATGCAATATTCTAATATCCTTCACTATTAATCATAATCTAGTCATTAATTACAGCCTCAATTTCTGGAAAATGCTTGTCAGTTTAGTCCTGTCTCTCCAACTTATTTTCTATTCTCCTGATATATTTTTTAATATTTCATTGTACAGGGTCTTACAAGATTTAGGAAGGCTGTAATTCCAGCAGTACAGAAAATATTTGCATATTCCCAACAATTTGTTCTTACTTTTTTCTCTCATAATGCAAGGTTTCAACAATCAGCAGGACAGAGCCAATTTGTTGAACAATTTTAGTATTCTTCGTTTCTTCTTTTTAATTCTTACGATATACAGTAGTAAATGTATTTACCCAAGCTTGTAGTAAGATTTAAAAAAAAAATATTTCACAACCACATCCAAATGTTCTCTCTAATAACCCTTACGTCCGAAACAGTCATGCGGGACAGGTCCAATTTCTTGGGAAAGTCGGTGGGGACGGTGGCAGAGACTGCGAGTTTCAGCGAACGCGCGAAGTTGCTGCGCGCCTCCCCACACTTCCCCTCCCTTCAGCAAACCCCACTTCCACCCCCACCCCCATCACCCACCCCTCCCCGCTTCATCCCGCTTCTCCCCACTCTCAGCTCAGCCTCGCCGCATTCAGGCTCCTCGTCAAAGAAGGAGAACTCGGCCTTCGTCGCTTTCAAACAGGCGGCGCGCTCCCGGCTTGTCCGCCCGCTACCCCGCCCCGCCCCGTACGCCCACCCCGCCCCGCCTGCCCCGCCCCGCCCCGCCCCGCCCCGTCCCGCTCGCCCGCCCCGCTCGCCCGCCCCCTCCGCCCCGCTCGCCCGCCCGCCCGCCCCGCCCCGCCCACCCCGCCCAGCCCCGCCCCGCCCCGCCCCGCCCGCCGGGCACAGCACATTACACAGCGTAAATATCCTATGAGGGACTTGCCCAAGTCCCGCACATCGCGAATTACGCCTCGCGCTTCGCGAGGGCCGCCCAGGCCGGCGAGGCGGAGTGACTACGCGCCGCATTTGCATTAAGCGACCTACAACGCTCTCTACGCGGACATCGCGGGAAGCTTAGTAGCGGCTGCCGCGCGGAGGGCGTGGGTGGAGGGAGAAGACGGGGCGGGGAGGAGTGGAGGCGATGATTTTGTCTGAAGAGGCGGACGACAAGGGTTG